>WSZQ02152329.1:11207-38874 GCA_019419845.2 Weissflogia rhopalogaster
TTTCCTCTAATTGTTTAGTTTAGTAAGTCTGGGGCTCTAGACATTCTTTTGTTCACTCTAGATTTTACTTTTCTATACTGGAAGGGTATGGGACCGTAGGTGAAATTTACATTTGCGTCCAAGGGGTGACGTTTACACCATGGATGAAATGCGTCCTTGAAGTATCCCTCTCATGCATCCATGATGGACGGGTGTCCTTTCTATATAGGCTCGTGCCTATGTGTCTCATTAATAGTTAATTCGTCCGTGGCTAAGATAATGTTCATATTTTTCATTGCGTCACGGCATTGAATAACTTCGTTCAGTGTTGTACATCACTGTTTAAAATAAGTATGATTGGCAAATTGTTACCATTTTCCCCTTTCACATACAAAATAACAAATATATACAAATAACAATAAACAATAATATCTTTATTGTATTCATTAAACTTAAAATAAATAACAAACCACAAACCAATTCTTTTTTAATCTCCTCTCCACTGGCCTACATACACGGCCTTTCCTTATCTTCCCCTCCTCCTCCTTGCCCCAATCAATGCAGCAATATCACCCAACCCTCTACCTGATTCATCTAGCCAGCCTTCCATCCGTTTCCCTCTCATTCTTTCTGCCCTGGTCGATTCCAACACCATTCCATCAAACTCTCCCGGCAGGTGCTCCCTGATATCCCTTCACACATAGCGCACATCTTATATACTGGGACCCGTGTATATCAATTCCTTCCGCCGCATCTCGCCCTTGCCATCATCACTTTCTCGACCCTGGTCAAGTTCTTATTACCAAATAAAATAAGTATAATTTTGAAAGCATAATCCTAGCATAAGCATAAACCTAAATAAAATTATAAATAAACTCAAACTAAATTTCTAATGTCACAGTTTTATTTGAAATAGAAATCTAGTAATAATCAGAAGATAAGTTTGGCAAAGTTAGTTTTACCTAATTGTAAGGTTATGTTCAACGTTATTAAGGTTCGGCGAGGTTAGGTAAGTTGAAGTAATATTAGATCACCTTAAGAGAGATTAGGGTTAAATTAAATGCCAAAAGAATAATAGCTAAGGATATGTAAGGTTAGGTACGGGTTTCTGAGGTTAGATAGTTATGTAAGTTAGTTATGTAAGATTAGGTTAGGATTTAGTTCAAATAGTTATGGTTAGGGTTGATTTGATTAAATTCAAGTGGACTTGGCTATTGATTAAGTTGTGCCAGATACTTATTATTAGTTTATATAAGTTTAACCTAAAATAATGTTCTGTCAAATATCACTTTGACAGCTATTCAAGTTGTGCTATTTAGATTTCTTAACCAGGATTATATGCATAAAGAAAGTTAATTTTGGGCATTTTGTTTTAAATTATGCATGAAATATAGCTAATAATATTGATGTAACCGTCCAAAAATAGTTTCCTGTAATAAATCGTTTTCTATAAAATAGCAAAATAGCATTTATAACCTATAAGTCCCGAAAATAGCGAATATATACACTTTTAAAATATAGAAGAAGGTAATTTACAATGTTTATTTTCAAAATAAATATAAGAAAACCAAATTATAGACTTGGCAACACGGCGCCAACGGATCACCGTATTGCTACTGTGAGTTGTAAAGTGGGATTTGTTTACGTGTAACTTTCGTGGCAGTAACGCCACTGGGGCAGAGCGGGTGAGCGTGTGTGCAGGGCACATCGAGCACACGCCGCGACTTGAATTCCACTTTCCCAGGCGCGTACGTTGTCGTTTGGTCGCGTTCTTCGCGTCTGCATAGTACCGTTCATTTTCTCAGAGAACGCCGCGTGGCTGCAACGCACACACATATCGCTGGTTTTCCCCGTCCAGAGGCTCACGTAGATTTTTAGCCCCAAAACACCAGCCGACAACTGAAAAGCACTCCAGTAAAACATAACGCAGAAAAATGGCAAAACCAGTTCGTAAATCTGCCACGAAGAACCCACCGATTCTCAGCCACGAATTCATCATCCAGAACCATGCGGACATCGTCTCCTGCGTGGCGATGCTCTTCGTCATCGGCCTGCTCATTCCCGTAAGTAAAAATTGCCGTTTGAGGAGTGTTTAATTCATAGTTTTGTAAACATATGTCAGACCTAGGTTAGGCGGTACATACTTTCATAGTCTATACATTTGTAGTTTGGTGAATTTTAATTTTTATTAACTTATTTTTGTTTTTACTTGTAGTCTACGGTACCAATTGCCTCAATCTTCATATCTCTGCAACACAATGTGACTGAAGCGGGTGAAATTCCGCTATATACATCGGGGATCAAGGATTGGGCAGCGGTGTTCTTTTACAGTTTGATCTGCATTGTGATTCAGGCGATTATTCAGGAGTATGTTTTGGACGTAAGTTAGAACTTTGACGTTTTATGGCGTAACATACATATTGATAGATTGTATAATGTTTAGAAAATTTCAAAGAAGTTCCATCTGTCCAAGTCGAAACTTGCAGTATTTAATGCCAGTGGTCAGTTGGCATTCTACTATGGAATTTGCAACATCTGGGGCATGAATATCATCGTTTCAGAAAAATTCCTGCCTAATGTGAGTACCTTTTTATTTCTATTGTATGTATCCTTATTGACGGGTGAAACTTTACACTTTTCAAAAACGCGTCAAAGGATTGTCAATGCGGTGCCCGGAGAAAATATGTATCTATTAAGAGCAACAATTTCAGTTTTCACTACATCGATATCCAAATATCGATATATGGATTTAAAATAAGCTATTTTATAAAAATAGCAGATAGTCGTTCTTCGCGGGTCACTTGTTGACCCTAGTTTGTCAAAAAATGATCGAAATTCCATATCAATTTATTTTTGACATGCCTAGTTTCTACCAGTCATTTGCATTCTTGTAAACATTTCTGAAGGCCTTCAGACTTCAGCCAAGCAATTTTTCTTGAAATTAGTAAATAGGCCATAAGTTGCCGGCCGCTGTGCTACATGAACAATATGTAATATTATCCGATACCTTGTTATATTCTGTTTTGAATTTGATACTTTTATTATTATAAGTAATTTGTTTACATACTCTACTTAAATTTTCAAAGTAGAGATATATAAGCGGGAACCCCAATCCGATCGTTATACATACTATTACAAGAAACCCTCAATTTACGCGGCATTTTATAACGCGATTCTGGTTACCGCATTTAAAAGATTTGAGTTCCTCCGGTTGCAATACGCGATGCCGGTTTTGGTTATCGCGGTTTTTGTCCTACGCCTGTTTGCCAATTTTGCCTATACGCCAAACAATGATGAGGCTCAATTTTATACGTTGAGAGTAAGTTTTTATTATTTGGTAAAAGTTATAGGATTATTTTTTATCGAATATTTCATCCTATTTTATCAAAATGTTTATTTTTTAAATAGATTTCTAACATTTGGGCTGACTATCCATCGCCGATGAGTTTCATGATGAAACTCTTCCTGATTATTCAGATCAGTTACGCTCTGCATGAAATCCCAGAACTGTATTTCCAACGCACCAAGAAGGAAGAATACGCGCCAAAGACAATCAGCGCACTGAGTACCCTCATCCTCATCGCCATTCCGTACTTTATGAACTTCAATCGTCTCCTAATCTGTTTGATTGTGCTGCACTACGTCAGCGAATTTTTCGTGCACTTTACTCAAGTTGTTCAATCTTTGGATAAGGATGATAAGTTTTCTAAACGTAAGTTTTTTTTATTCATTCACTTTATTAGTTTAAGAACCAAATTATGATAAAATCAATTAATTTTATATTAAGATTAAATGTTTAATAAAATTGAATTATCTTTCAGTTGGTAGATTCGTTAGTCTGTCTGTAATGGTCGCAACGCGCTTCTTTAGCGTAATTCTCTCGATTCTCACACTGTGGTTGGGTCTGTCTGCCGCTGAGCAGCAGGAATTGGACATCGCCGCCGGCCACTTCAACGTACCAGTCATGCGCCTCGCCCTGCTCGCTGGCATCAGCGTCGTGCAGGTGTACTTCATTGCCGTGGTGACGCGCCGCGAGTTGCAGGCGGCTCGTGAGAGCTCCAGTTCGACGGTGGTACCGACCAAACCCGCTAAGCAACAGAAACCGAAGTCCAAGAAGGGTAATAAAAGTTCCTAATGAGGCATGCGATCCCATTTTATTTTAAGTTTTTTTTTTGTTGTATATATTTTCAACTTACTTTCTTAATATATTTTTTAATATATGTTTTTGAAACTGTTTTAATGCGTTTTCATTTTGATTACAGTTAAAAAGGTTGACGATTCTGATTTGCCTGAAGTTGACCAGAACACGAACAAGAATCTGCGCAGCAGAGCGACCAACAAAACGAAGTAACTTCGTTGATAACATCTCACACTTGTACCTCATCATTCAATGGTGATTTTCGCAGTGTTCTCTTTTTTCACACATTCTTTAAGAATAGAAAAGAAACATCCATTTTACATTATTTATACTAGATCCGATTATTTGTGCATGAACTATTTTTTCCAGCAATATGTGCATTTATAATGTTTTTCACAAAACAGATGAAATATAAAAATAATATATTTACATGTCTAATTTTTATATTATATCTGGATTTGTTTATATTCTGAAAATGTCTACTAGCGTTTTATTAGTGAGCTGCTATGTGCAGAGTGCAAAGAAAACCATGTGAAACAAATACCGAGCATTCTATATATCCTTGAAATAGTTTATATTCGTTGTAGAATACTGCAAATTGTTTTCAATGATAATGTGTTTTTGTATTTCACATATGCAGAATACTGTAAATTACCTTCAATTTTACTATATACGGTTCTGTACTTATGTAGATTATGTCAAGACCTGTGGATTGCTGCAATACACATTATTGCGTGATTGAAGCAATTGATTAGGAATGACGAATATATTTATTATCACACAAATAACAGTAGAAATAAGTAACACAATAGAAAGCGATGGGAACAGCAAAAAATAAGTCTCTCGAGGTAAAGAAAGATGAAAACCTCGAGGGTGCATTAGAAAGAACAATAGTATAAGTAAGAAGAGAAGATATACCTGCACTTGGAACACATCCAAAGACATTGAGAGAATTGAGAGAATAGACAGTGGAAAAAACCTTGAAGAAATATAAAAACTAACGCAAGCTAATGTGTGGCACGGACCGCCACAAATCCTACCAGCATCTTGGAGCTTATTGAGATGAATGCAGTTCAGAGGCAACACAATTTTATTAACATCCCATGATACCAGAACTATGATTTCCAAACGATGTATAGCTGCACGATATCCCATCCTTTCGGAGAAGATAATTCTAGGATTAATTATATTTTCGAACATTAATACATTTACGCATTGTCAAATATTTTCCGGTCAAACAACGAAGAATGAAACTGAGACTTTATACCATGATACTAATTGTAAGATCAATCATATGCTGTGGATGTGAAGTGTGGACGCCAACACAAGAACAACTAATCAATCTTGACATTACACACGAAAGATTCTCAGAAGAATATTAGGACCGATACAAGAGAATGGGGTGTGATGGAAGCACTATAACAACGAGCTATATGCACTAGCAGAAGAAGAGTTGCAAAGAATGCGCCTGAAGAGACGAAGACAGAAGAAATGATGACACTCCATAGAACGTTAATGGTCAAAATGCAGCGCTGCAAGAGGATGTTCCACAAAAAGATGGGTGGATGAGGTGCGTTGGGATGCAAGGTAAAGGCAGATTACTATAAATTGCATTTTTATTAGTGATAACCTATTCTTTTATGCTACTAATGTAGGAATAATACAGAAGATATACAGAATACTGTAAATTAATCCGAGAAATTCTAACTTGTACATTACTGTACAGTATTGTACAACATTTAATAACATACAAGTTAAATTGTATCATGTACATCCATGTTACATCTATACTATTTCAGTATGGGACGTCGGTAACTTTCTGCAAATTGCTCTATTAATACTTTTATTTGAAATTGAATCAAATGTATATTTTATTTGAAAATAATCTACTTCTAAAATAATATTTTATGATTGACAGCAAGCTAAACTTCAAGCAAGAACAGCTAAGAAAACAGTCATCAAAAGATCAAAGTTCTTTTCATGCCTCTCCAACCGAAATTCTGGACTTAATTGGGACAACCGAATTAAAGTCCATAAATTAATATGTCGTCCAGTTCTGAATTATATCTTAATATAGCAATATCTGCAAATCGGGGAAAGGACCGTCTTACGTACTATCACACCTCTCAGACACCCAATAATGTGTTTCACAATCCATCCAACCTTCTTCTTTATCACGAAACTGTAATAACACCTATTCTAGATCGTTAGTATCTCTCACTCTCACTAAATCTCTCACTATTAAATTGGTACATAAAACCACCTATCTACACCAATTTCTACGACATATTCAAAAAGATAATCAAATGTCTCTGAATGTACAACTAATTCAAAACATGTAATTCTTTTTTTTTTTTTCATTCATCTCTACTTTTTTATGATATACATTTCTATAAATCGAAATATTTATGTTATGGGCCGAAAGACTATGTAGTCGATAGTCTGTTGCTTTTTTACATTAAATATATTATTATTTTACAACTCAATTTTTAAATTTCTTTGAAGTCTTATAGTTTCGAAGTTACATCCTAGATGTCGTTATAGATTCGAATTTTAGAATATTTACATGTTTGAAATGTCAAAAGTTCATAGGCTGATCCCAGAAACAAATTCAATCGAAGCAACACGCACTGTGATTATAATTTCAACAAACGCATATATACTATCGCATCCTACTTGTCACAACATAATCCACAAAACCATTACATTTAATAAAGCTAAAGTTTGATTTACTTTTATGTGCTTTTGTACCCTTTTTGTACTTTAGAATGAGTCCAATTTGTCTACTGATTAGCGTGCATTAGGACAGCGTACAAATTGCAAGTGGGGACGAAGTAACACGCTCAACTCGCATAGTCGGTTTTGTCCGGTTGTTTTACCATCAACAGCTGACTCGCGTTGGTTTACACAATTGCGTTCATTATCAGTCGTCGCGCAATCACTCCTCGTGCAACACCTAAACTAGATAAGAACAGCTTCAAGGTATTAATTACTGTTCTGCGAGTGTAACCAGGTAATTAGTAGCAGTTACCAGTGGAACTAGTAGTTGGTCAGAATGAATCTGTCGCGTGTGCGCTTAATCACTTTCGATGTCACGGACACGTTGCTGAAATTTCGTTCGGCGCCTGGACGGCAGTATGGTGAGATCGGCGCACTATACGGCGTCACCGCCGACGGCAACCGCCTCGCCGAGAACTTCAAGGCTAATTGGTATCGAATGAATAAGGAGCATCCGAACTTTGGACTGCGCAGTGGCATTGGGTGGGAGAACTGGTGGAAGCAAATAATTGCCGGCACTTTTAGCGATTCCGACTTTCACATCGAGGAGAAAAAGTTGGACGCGATTTCTTCACATTTAATTGAATTATATCGAACATCGACATGCTGGCAACATTGCTATGGATGTCTCGATCTTTTATCTTATCTCACTAACAAGAAAATCCCCATGGGGGTAATTTCGAACTTTGATCCTCGATTAACGGAGACACTTCAAAACACTAAACTGCGACATTACTTTCGTTTTGTGTTAACATCCTATGAAGTAGGCTTTGAGAAACCCGATCAGAGAATTTTCGAGCAGGCTATGAGCGAATCGAATCTGAAGAATCTTCAACCCGACGAATGTTTACATATTGGGGATACGCCAGCCTTGGATTACCTAGGTGCACGAAAATGTGATTGGAATGCTTTTTTAATTCATGACAAGTCTCCGGCAAAGTTGAAGGAAAAGTATGGTGATAGTATTGAAGAAAAACATGTATTCTCTAGTTTATATGATTTGCATAAGACCTTGGTTGATAATAACGAGGAGAAATTTATGTCAATGGGACCAATTTGAATGTATTTTTCTTACATATTTTTAACATTTTATCACTGCGCACATGTTTCTATAAATATCTATTTTGGAATAAATATTTTACATTTTATATGCTGTTTTTGTTTTTGGGAAATATTGAAACATGAAACTCGATGATTTATATCGAGTTCGAAAAGATGCATTTTATGTTCATATTTGACAATGAGAGTAATTCTTATTCAATGAAACTTCTATTTATGGAATCCTGCCTCCAACGGATTTCATGTCCGTAGGTTTGAATGACTTAACTAATGTTAATTGACCTATTGTTGTTTCCAATACGGAAACGAAATGGAATATTTGGAGTATAACGTAATCTCAATCAAAGTTCGACAAGTCGTAGGCGTTAGATAAATAACGATCTCTTCCGAAGATGGAAATTTCGGTAGTTTTCTGGAATACGCGAACACATCCGAAATTCAAAAAATCTAAAAACACTTGCGAAGTTCGAAAAATTGGAATTTTTCGGTAAGTTATGAAAACTTTCAAGGATGAAAAATTCGAAAGCGTTCGGCAAATTACGAACACTTATTTGCAATAAGAAAGAGAAGATGCAAGAGGGACAGTGCAATAAAATTATATTATTGCAAGTTTTTTTCTACAAAACATAAGTTAAAGTTAAGAAATCTACGGCAATAATTTAAATATTATTTTAAAAATCAACGGAATTCAGGAACAAATATTAAATATATTTGACCAATTTTCGTTTCATGCTTGATGCATATTTACTTATATCACAGGTACTACATTGAAAAACTTACCTCCCATAGGAAATGTTCACAAATTTCCTTTGCTTGGTTTTGTAGGTAACATCAGAGCAGTCATTTTTCTTAGGGTTTAACTTCCAAAATTTACAAATTTTCTTCACTGGCAGTATGCAAACGTCGACATACCATCAAGAATCACAAGTTGACCTATTTTAATAGACCTTTATAAAAATAAAATAAATATAAATCAATAATCGTTAAGTTTATTATAAATCGATTGACAACAATAATATTTACGCATCGTTTAATCCACGCGTGGTTGCATGATGTTAATTGCACCTATATTTTCTCCCTAAATAGTAACACGCGTTGATTAAAAAAGGCATAAATTCGATAATAAGTTAAAATAACAATATGATTTTCAATAAATACGCTAACAATAATCGATTATAATAGTCGTATACCAGCAAAAATATATAAGCTACATTAAAGGTCATGCAAACTTTGCATGTCTCGATCGTTGTTTATTTCGTCTTACAAATAACTGCACCAATTTTGATAGTGATAAGGTGCTATTTATTATTTGATATCACAGTTATCAAACCTCTGTTGGCTTGGCCTGGTGACGGAAAATACAAATCGAATGATGAGGATTTGAAAATTGGTTCTTCGCTCAACAATTTACAAATCATGCGATATCGGAATTTCTACTTTCCGTTGACTGCTAACTGTAATTCGTCTATTTGGCTGGCATTTGTTTAAAATAAGATACCGAATACGATAAAATATGGTTCGGTTGTGAAAACGTTCCTATAAAATTAAACTACTTGCTAAATAAAATTTGGAAGATTATTTACATCTCAAAGAACGAAAAATATAACGCTTTAGGCAAGGCTTAAATTATTTAAAAAGTTGTTTGGCATAGCACCAAATCTTGAAGAAGTACTCGTCTCGTCGAAGGAGGGTACCACGAGCATAGGAGCTGATGTCGGCGTCCATGTTGTGGTCCCTAAGCCAGGACGTCGTTGGCTCGGATATGCTGTATGAAGTTGGGTCACGGTCAGTGAACTCCCTGAATTCTTCTTGGTCAGCATCTGTAAAACACAAGAAAAATATGAAGGTTTTGCTTTCCGATGCCTCCCTTGTAGGATTACCTGCTCCAGGAAGAACTTTGAATGGCTCGTCGGACTCAAGGGGATCGCTGAGCCCAATCTCGTTGCGGGCGAAAATGCGAATCAGGTAGTCGTGTCCTTCTTGGAGGTCACGAATGGTGAACTTCTGAACACCCTTCGACACACGGCCGATTTCAATCCACATAGTCTTCTTGGTGTCTTTGATGGCAATGTTGTAGCCCTGGAGTGGTGCACCACCATCGCTTTCAGGTGCGCCCCATTCGATGATTAGAGCGTTGGGGCCGATGGTTCGCATTTCAAGTGGGGCTGTTGGTGGCGTTGGTACAGCTATGACAAAAAAAAAACAATGGTATGAACAGCACCAGGTTGATATCATTAAACTTACTGGCATGTGACTTCAACCTGACAACTTCAGTGGTTGCTGGAACACTCAAACCAATCGCGTTTTCTGCTGATACTCGGAACAAATAGTCACTCTTGTCCTTTAAGTTCTGAAGAACATATTCCAAAGTGGAGGCATCAATAGAGATCACCTTCTCCCATTTTGGCATGAATTCCAATTTCTTTTCGATGACGTAACCGATGATTTCGCTACCGCCATTGTTCAAAGGTGTGTCCCATTTAATTGTGACACTTCGACTTCCTGCTTCCTTCACAATTAGGTTCACTGGTGGAGATGGTGGTGCTATTGGAATTAGAAATATGTAAATAACGTTGTTATTTGCGACTTATTTGCTTGATGCTCACTCATAAGACCAATCTTAGCTGGCGGAAAAATGCCAAGCAAGCAATAAAGCGTTTCATCAGTTTTAGCAAAGCGATACTCAATTCCTGCATTACAAAAAAAAAGTTAAAGTAGATTGCAAAGCATTTGTTAAAATATTTCTAATTGCTAAAAGTAAGCATAGAAAAGATAAAAGAAATCATAGAAATGTATCAAGAAAGTTTAAAACTAAAATGAAACTTACTGAGTCGTGCTCCGGCGATAATGGCTTCATCAGGTAGATATGGCTCACTGCAACCAATCGCATTCCTTGCAACAATTTTGAAATAGTACGAATGTCCCTTTTCTAAGTAGTTCACTGAAATATCGGTGTTACCCTTGGTACCTCCCAGCTTCTTAAAGTCTTTTTGTTTGCTCTCTCGGATCTCCACAATATATTCAATAATCTCACTTCCTCCATCAGATAGGGAAGCTTGCCAGCTTAGTGTAAATGAAGTATCTGACATTCCCGAAACTGCCAAAGGACCACGTGGCGGAGATGGTACCTCTTCAACTACCAACTTGGTAGAAGTGCTAATGTCATCGGAAAAGCAGGTATATTCATATTCTTCTTCATGGGTGCAGTTCTTAATTATCAACTTTCTGATACAGTTCTGGGAATAGAAAGAATATTTCTCATTCTGCGAAATCTTGATTCCATTTCTAGTCCAGCTGACGTCTATTGATTCTGATAGTTCTACTTCTAATTCCACAGTTCGGTTAATCAAAGTCTTCGTTATCTCTGGCAGTTTGCGAATGAAGGTAATGCTTGGTTCAAGAACGGTTAACCTGGCTGAAGACTGCTGTTGACCAACTTGACAGCAATATGTTGCTTGATCATCCGTTTCACAGTTGTAGATTTTCAACTTTTGGCGTTTGCCGTCGATGGAAAGTTGGATATGTTCAGAGAATTGAATCTCGACATTGTTCTTCAACCATGAGACCAAAGCATCACCCTTGGTGAGTTCAATTTCGAAAACGGCTTTGTCTCCTTTCCTAACAGTCTTATCTTCTAGTTTTGTGCTGATTTCTGGTGGTAGTTCGATGACTGTCATTTCCGCGCTGCACTCTTCATCAATCAATGAGCAGGAATATTCACCTTCATCGTGTATCGTTGTGTTGTTGATAACCAACTTCCTGACATTACCTTGCTTTTGAAGCACGTAGTGCTCATCTGACCTTTCAATAATGGTGGTGTCCTTCTTCCAAACCACATTTGCAGAATCTGAAGAGATCTCCACCTCGAGGATGGCACACTCTTTTTCGGTGACTTCAACATCATGAAGACGTTTGATAAACGTTGGCTTCGTATCAATAATCTGAACTGTGGTGTCTGTGACTTGTTTCTTCACTGTGCACTTGTATTTACCAACGTCCTTATGAGTCAGGTTCTTTATTACTAACTTGTGGGAGCGACCATCTTCAATTATGACTCGGTTGTCCATTCCAGTAAGCTCAATATCTTCGTAATACCATTTGACTGATACAGTGTGGGACGTTTCGCACTCAAGGACTAATGTGTCGTATTCAACAGTCTCATAGATTTCCTGGAGTTTCTTAGTGAATTTAGCATCAACATCAACGGTGATCTTAGCGCCATGTGAGGCCTTGCCAACTGTGTTGGAAGCGATGCATTTATAATCACCAGTGTCTTTTTCAGAGTCTGCTTCTTTGATAGTCAGTTCAATATTTTCTCCTTCATAAGTTGCCTTAATTCTAGGAGACTTCTTAAGTGGCTGGTTGTTTCGCAACCATGTAACTTCTGGTCTTGGGTTGCCCACAACCTTGGCCCTCAGATGGATTATGCCTTTGTCAGGGACGGAAAGTTCTTGGAAACGTTCAACGAAGATTGGCGGTTCCAGTTTAGGTGAAACAGTCTCTGCAGATATTAGATATAAGTTATTTTCAATACATATGAAACAACTTCAAAGAAAGCATAAAGAAACAATAAGAAAAATTAAAAAAAGATTAGAAACAATATAAATAAAAAAGAAAAGAAAAAGATAGCAGAGGAAATATATTTACTTAAAAAATATAGAGCTGAAAATTTAAAAAAAAGATAAGAAAGCGTAGATAAGTAGCGTAGAATAATCATGTGAAGCAAACCTTCAATGGTCAAGCAGGCACTTGTTTCAACTGTTCCGTTGGGATTCTCAGCCTTGAGAGTGTATTCAGCCTCATCATCTTTGGTAGATTTTGGAATCATGAAAGTATACTCATCGCCATCCTTCTTCTGTGTAGGAACTTTAATTGGTTTGCCATTCTTAAACCAGGTCACCGTCGGCGTAGGATTGCCTACAACACTAGTGATCAACATGGCAGGTTCGCCCTCTCGAACGTGAACACTCTTCAGCGGTTCAATCACTTGTGGAGGCTCCTTCTTCCCTGTCTTTACTTTAATAATAGTCTTGATTCTCGCCTCGCCTTCACGATTCTTTGCGATGATCTCATAACTACCTTCCTGGTCTTTACGAATTTCTTTGATCTTCAAAATCGTGGAGTACATATGCATATCAGAGTCATTTACAATAGTTGTATTCTTCTGATTTATAGGCTTGCCATTATGCAACCAGGTGATATCCGCTTCTGGGACAGCAACCAATCGGCATTCAACCACAACATCAGTGTTTTCGTTGACGTACTGTGACTTAGGCTTCTTAGCGAAGGTAGGTGGAATTCCTTCAAGGATATCCGCTAATGAAGACTCTCTTGACAGACTGCGGCGAGAGTGGGAGGTAAAGTCAGATCCATGGTCAGACAGTGGAGCTTCCACAATCAACTCTGTGGTGCTAGACGCAAAACCGGCAGAGTTCTTAGCGACACAGGTAAAAGTTCCAGCATCTTCTGGAAAAGCTTCGCGAATAATCAAAGTGGCAACATTATCTTCATCGTAGAACATTTGGAACTCATTGGAATTTTTGATGATAGCAGTCTGACGGAACCAAGTGATTTGTGGCCTTGGCATACCTTCAACTTGACATTCGAATTGAACTGTGTAACCATCTGGGACATGCTGAGGTTGTAATTTCTCGATGAATCTTGGGGCACTTGTCTTTTGTTTCGGTTTAGGTCCTGGAACAAGAAAAGTATTAAAACTTACTCAAACTAGATATCCGACAATTTACTTTCAAACACTGGAAGTTTATCAATCTTCTCGTGAAGTTTCTTTTGGACATACAAAGTGTAATTCACTTCATCCATGAGGTATTGGGCAGGAACCCAACCTCTTTCTTCAGTTAAATTCTTCTTCACATACCACCAGTCTGGGTTATCATTATCAATAACGTAAATACGTTCACCTTCGACTAGATCAACGGCCTGGTCTGCTTCGGCGATGTAAGTACAAATTGAGTAAAGAATATCACCCTCATTGACCTCAATAATCTCTTCATCTTCTTCATCAATGTACTCAGTTTGTTTACGGGTGATACTTAGCGATGCTTCCTCTATATAAGCAAAATTGGATTAGAATATGATCCATACTTAACTGATAAAAAAGTAGTGCAGTAGCAATATTTCTTAAGTATTTAGAAGCAGGAAGCTGTAATATGTGTAAAAATAGTAACCTTCGTCAAAAGATGGTTGCGATTGTTTGCGTAGTTTGCGTTTCAATGTGAGTGACTGTTCTTCGTAATCAATTGTTTTGGGTTTAGACTTTGTGAGGCTCAGGTCGATGGAGATCTCATCCTCTTCCTGTATCGAGTAACGTGGCTTCACCTTCCTCCTAAACGGCACATGGTAATTCTCAAAGTCCTCTTCATCGTATGGTAATTCTTCGGCGTCACTGCCTTCATCAATGATCTCTTCAATAGCTGGTCCTTCATCATCGTATTCCTTATAGATCTTGATACTCTCCTCACCAGCTTCCTCTGAGTACGTTAACGGACGTTGCTTCTTCAATTTTACCTTGCCTGACATTGAAATCTCCTCCTCGGCGTACGAGTCTAGAGATATCTTGAATTCTTGTTCAACATCTTCCTTTGTCTTGGTGCGTTTTGGTCGGAATGTAACATTTTCAACCTCTGTGTATTCCGGAATTTCTGGGCGCTTCTTTATCTTTTTCAGTTTCTTGATTGTCACTTCCTGAGAAATCTCTTCAATCTTCAGAGGTTTGAAAGGTGGTGGCTTTTTCTTAATTGTGAACTCCTGAATTTCATCATCAATTACCACCTTCTTAATAGTGATTTCATCAGCAGCTTCCTCGATTACGGGCTTCTTGGGCTTTTTCGACTTGATCTTGATTTCTTCTTCAACAGTTTCTACTTGCTGAACAGGTTCCTCTTTCTTCTTTGGCTTGATCGTAAACTCCCCTTCAACTTCCTCATCAGTGGTCACAGGTTTACTTGGTTTCCTCTTAGGTTTGATAGTAAATTCCTGTGCTACATCTTCAGGTTCTTCTGGTTCTTCAATAACAAGCTTCTTAATAGTAACTTCGTCAGCTGCTTCTTCCATCACCTTCTTCTTTGGTTTCTTCTTGGCCAATTTCACTTCTTCCTGAACAGGTTCAGGTTCGGGTATAATTTCAGGTTCTTTCTTGATGGTAAATTCTGCTTCTTCAGTTACTTCTTCAATTACTGGTTTCTTAGGTTTCTTGGGCTTCAACATTACTTCTACTGGTTCTGGTTCAGGCTCCGGCATCTCTTCTACAATAACCTTCTTAATAGTTACTTCATCAGCGGCCTCTTCAATGACCTTCTTCTTTGGTTTCTTTGTAGGTAGCTTTATTTCTTCTTGTACAGGTTCAGGTTCAGGTGCTATTTCTATTTTCTTCTTGATTGTAAACTCAGATTCCTGAGTTTCTTCTTCAATAATGGGTTTCTTTGGTTTCCGGGGTTTAAAGGTAGCCTCTTCTGGCTCTGGCTCTGGTTCAGGCTTCTCCTCAACTACTACTACCTTCTTAATTGTGACCACATCCGCGGCCTCTTCAACAATCGATTTCTTTGGTTTCTTGACAGGTAATTTAACTTCTTCTTCAACCTGTTCAGGCTCAGGAACAAATTCTGGCTCCTTCTTGATGTTGAACTCAGCATCTTGTTCGTCTTCTTTCACCACCTTCTTCGGTTTCTTCGGTTTTGGTTTCAGAGTAACTTCCTCAGTAATCTCCTCTTTAACTTCAACGACTTTCTGAATAGTTACTTCATCGGCGGCTTCCTCCACCACTGGCTTGGGTTCCTTCTTACGTTTGAGTTTAACTTGTTCTTCGACTGGTTCTGGTTCAACAGTGAAGTCCGCTTTTGGTTTAGGTTTAATTATGAATTCGGTTTCTTCGGTTACTTCTTCCTGAACAACAGGAGCCTTTATCTTTGGTTTTAGGGTAAACTCTTGTGAGATTTCTTCGACCTCATCAGGAAGGGGTACAACCTTTTTAATTGTAATCTCTTCAGCTATCTCCTCCTCTTCCACAGGTTTCTTAAGTTTCTTTTTGATTACAATTTCTTCAGATGGTTCTTCAGATTTGGTTGTAGGTTTAAGGGTAACTTCTTCAGAAACCTCTTCCTTCACTTCTGGTTTCTTTGATTTTCTGACTTTCTTAATAATTATTTCTTCCTCTTCTAGTACAGTTTCCTTAGGTTTCGGTTCTTCAACAACATGTTCCTCGATGATCTCCTCAATAACTGGAGCATCTTCAATGGTAGTCTTAATAATATATTCCTCTACAGGTTCTTCAACAATCGGTTTCTCAGTCAATTCTTCTATTTCTGGTTCAGGTTCTTCCTCTGGCTTAGTCTTCTTACGCCTCTTTTTAGTTTCGATATGCGTAACTTCTACAATCTCAACGGTGTCTTTATTTGCTACTTCTTCTGTGGGAATAATCTGAGGTTGCTTAATAACCATATGTTCAACTGATTCTGGTTCAGGTTCAGGCTTCTTGAAAGGCTTGAGCTTAATTTCCTCTTGTATCTCCTCAGGTTTAGGCTTTTGCTTTGCTTTGAACTTAACTTCGGGCGTTTCCTCTTCTTCTTGAGGCTTCGGTACTCCCTTCTCTAGAGGGATAACCACCGTTTCGGGTTCTGGTTTAGGTTTCTTTGTCTTTTTAGATTTAGGTGTAGGCTCCTCTTCTTTTACCTTTTCAGGTTTTTCAATATCTGGAATATCGAGCTTTTCGAGCTCAAGTGGTTCCCTTTCAAATTCAAGTGGTTCGAATGGTTCTAATTTAGGATATTCTTTAGGTTTCTTTGTAACCTCTTTGGGTTCTTCTATTTCCTTTGTTTTGACAGTTTTCTCAACTTCAACAATTTGTTCTTCCACTTTCTCGGGAACTTTCTTGAGTTTAACTGTTTCTTCTGGCGTTTCTTCGTCAACAATAACCTTACCCTTGCCTCTCTTAAATGTCTTAATCTCAGGTTTCTCTTCCTCTGGTTTCTGTTTCTTATCCGGTCTCTTTTTATATTCATCATCAACGGTTTCAAGTTCCCGTTTCTTGATTTCATCCATTTCAAGATCGAGTTTTTCAAGAGCCTCCGTATCCTTATCAATATGCTTTAACTTTCTGCGCTTGGTCTTGACAATCTTTTCAGCTTCAGCCATGTTTCTAGATATGACTCCATTATCTTTATAAATTGGTTCCAATTCTGTGATAATAGGTTTCTGGAGGATTTCATCAATTGGTGGGAAGTCTACGTAAACAATTCTACTCTTTAGTAAGAATTTAGGAAGTTTTGTTGGTTTGGGTTCTTTTCGTTCAGGTACCTTTGGCTTCTTCAATTTAATTTCAGCTAGATTAACAACTGCTTCTTCTGGTTTAGAAATTATAAGTTTTTGAGTCTTGATTTCCTTGCGTACAATTTTAATTGGTTTCAATTCGGCGACTTCTTCCTTTGCAGGTTTTTTTGGTTTTTCATGTTTCTTAGGTTCTGGTTTAACCTTTTCAATCTTCTTTTTAATTCGTTCAGGTTCTTCCACTTTAGGTTCTTCAAATTTAGGCTCTTCTATTTCAGGTTCTTCTTCTTTAGGTTCTTCTTCTTTCAGTTCTTCAGTTGTTTCTTTTCGTTTAGGCTTCTTAACTTTCTTAATAGTTTTCGTTATCTTTTCTTCTTCAATCATTGTCACAGATGTTGGTATTTCCTCCTCGACCACTTCCTCAATCTTTTCAACAGGTTTAATTTCTTTTGTAATTTCAGGTTTCACTTCCTCTTCCGGCAATTCAGGAATTTCCTCAGGTTCATACTTTTCCTTGACTTCTTCAATAACAGTCTTTGGTTTCCCAATCTTCTTGAGTTTTGCAAGTACTTCCGGTTCTGGTTCAGGCTCAGGTTCAGGTTTCTTTTCCTCTGGAAGTTTCAGAGGAGTGGGTTCTGGGATTTCTTCCACAGGTTTGGGTTCTTCTTTAACCTTCTTAGGTTTAATCTTTTCTGGTTTCTTTTCTTCAACCTCAGGTTCAGTTGGCTTCTCTGGTATTTTCTTAAGAGTAATTTGTTCAGTTTCTTCTATTTGCTCAGGAATCCTACCTTTACCCATTTTCAATTTCTTTGGTTCTTCAACAATTTCCTCTTTAGGTTTCTTAGGAATCACCTTCCTATATTCATCATCAACTTGTTCGAGTTCTACCTTCTTCAACTCCGCCAATTCAGACTCCAATTTTTCGATCTTGTTCACTTCCTTGATTTTCCTGGGTTTGGTTTTCATTACCTTCTCCGCATCTATTAAGTTACGGGACAGTTGCCCAGCATCTTTGTATACAGGCTCAAGTTCACTTATCTTCGGCAGCTGGAAGACTTCAGAAATTGGTGGGAATGTAACATGAACAATACGGCTCTTAAGCAGGAATTTAGGCAGAGTACTTGATTTCCTCTCTTTCTTCGGAACCACTTTGAGTTTCTTCAATTTAATTTCAGCAAAGTTGACCGGAACATCTTCCGGTTTTGTAATGATCAGTTTTTGAGGAGTATGTTCAATGCGCTCAATTTTCATCGGTTTTAATTTTGGTATCGGCTCTGTTTCAGTCACTTCACTGAAAGACACTCGCTTCTGAACCTTCTTGACCTTCTTCTTTGTGACTTTCTTGGTTTCTTCAATTTCTGGCTTATGAACAGTTTCCTCAACATATTCAACTGGTTTCTCAAGAACTGGTATTTCTTCAGTCACCTCTTCGAATGTCTCCTCCTCAGTTTCTTCTTCTTTTTCTGGCTTGGGAGTCTTAGATTTACGTTTCTTTATAATCTTTTTCTCAATTGTTACTATTTCTTCCTCGATAATTTTTTTCAGAGGTTCTTGAGGTTCTTCAATCGTAGGTTCTTCAAATTTAGGTTCTTCAAATTCCTGAACTTCTTCCTCACTTTCAGGCTTGGGTGTTTTTGTTTTCTTCTTCTTAATCTTCTTTTCAGTAGTAACAATTTCTTCCTCAATTATTTTCTTAGATGGCTGATCAGGTTCCTCAACTAATGGTTCTTCAAATTTAAGCTCTTCTGTCTGAATTACTTCTTCCTCTTCTTCGACTTTCGAAGTCTTTGGTTTCTTCTTTTTAATACTTTTCTTTTCGATGGTAACGATTTCTTCCTCAATTATCTTCTTCTCAGGTTCCTTTTCCTCTTCTGGTTCGGGCTTCTTAAAGGGTTTCAATTTTATTTCCTCTGGTTCTGGTTTAGGCAGATCTTTCTGTTTATACTTGAGTTTAATTTCAGATTCTTCTTCTGGCTCATTTGGTTTCGGGATACCCTTCTTCAGTTCAATTTGCTCAATTTCTGGCTCCGGTTTAACCTTCTTCACCTTCTTCGGTTTTTCTTTTGGTTCTTCAGGCTTAACAGGTTCTTCCTTTTCAATTCCAGTCAACTCAAGAATTTCCAGCTCAATTTCTTCTTTTTCAATATCATAAGGTTCAAATGGTTTCAATTCTGGCTCAGTTTGCTTCTTTTTCTCCTTAGGCTTAAGTGTTTCATCTTCTTTCTTCTTTGGTTTTTCTTTAGTTTCTTCCACTACCTCAACAGGTTTTTCCGGGATTTTCTTTAGCTTGATCGTTTCAGGTTCTTCGACAGGCTCTGGCATTTTACCTTTTCCAATTTTAAGTTTCTTAGGTACCTCTTCTTCAGGTTCAGGTTTCTGTTTTTCAGGTTTCACATACTTGTACTGATCATCAACTTTCTCCAATTCAACCTTCTTCAACTCTTCGAATTCATTATCAAGTTTTTCTAATTCATCCGTAGAGAAATCAGTTTTTTTCATCTTCCGGCGCTTCGTCTTAAGAACCTTCTCAGCATCTGCTACATTCCTAGATAACTCACCTGCGTCTTTATAAATTGGTTCACGAATAGTAATTATAGGAATTTTTTCAGATTCTGAACTTGGCGGGAACGTTATGTAGACAATTCTGCTCTTCAGTAGGAACTTGGGAAGCATTGATGGTTTACGATCCTTCTTAACCGGGATCTTCGGTTTCTTTAATTTAAAATCAGCATAGTTAATTGGCAAATCTTCAACTTTCGAGATGATTAATTTCTGAGGTTTAATTTCAGTCCTCACAATCTTAATCGGTTTAAGTTTAACCAAAGGTACCTGCTCCGGTTCTTCTTTCTTTTTGGGTATCCTCCTAGTTTTCTTAATTTTAGTAATTTCCGTTACTTCCTTCTCTTCAATTATAGGTTTAGAGACTTCCTTAATTTGTTCTTCAGGAACATCTTCAAAGATTTCCACCTCTTCTGGTTCCTCAGGTTCTTCCTTGCGAGGTTTCTTTACCTTATGTTTCTTTGGTTTTACCTCTTCGACAGGTTGCATTGCAGGAACATCTTCAAATTGTTCCGGAACATCTTCGAAAATATCTTCCTCTTCGGGCACTTCAAACTCTTCAGGTTCCTTCATGATGACTTCACCTTCGGGTAATTTTGTTTTCTTACCTTTAATTTTCTTTTTGGGTGTGGGTTTAATGGAAACTGGTTCAATGTCAAGAGGTTCGTCTTCTCGTTCAATGTCATGTGGTTCAGGCTTACCTACTTCCAAAGTTTTGGGTTCTTTATCTTCTTCGGTCTTAGGTTTGGTAAATGGTTTTAATTTTATTGTTTCCGGTTCAGGTTCCGGAAGTTCTTTTTGTTTATATTTCAATTTTATCTCAGGTTCTTCTTCAGGTGCTTTAGGCTTAGGTACACCAGGCTTAAGTGGAATTTCAACGGTTTCAGGAGTAGGCTTAGTCTTCTTTGGTTTCTTTGGTTTCGGTTTCTCTTCTTCAGGTGCAACCTTTTCAGGTTCTTCAATTTCCGGTAAATATAACTCCTCTTTTTCACGTTCTGGCCTTTCAATGTCGTAAGGTTCAAAGGTAATCGTTTCAGGAGTATCTTCCTCCTTGATTTTCTTAGGTTTCTCTTCAACCGGTTTTTCTCTCTTCGGCTTCTTTGTTTCTTCCTGAGGAGCTTCTTTCTCCTTTTTCGGGATATTTTTCAATTTAACTTGTTCCAGTTCTTCTTCAGCCGGTGGCATTTTACCTTTACCGATCTTGAGAGGTTGTGGTTCAACAAGTTTCTCCTCTTTCGGTTTTTTTTCTGGTTTCTGATATTTGTATGCATCATCAACAGTTTCCAATTTAGGCTTCTCATAGTCATCAATTTCAAGATCGAACTTTTCTAATTCTTCATCATCTTTGGTCTTCGCCCTCAACTTACGCCGCTTAGTCTTGGGTACCTTTTCTGCCTCAGCGACATTTCTAGAAAGAACACCATTGTCCTTATATATTGGTTCCAGTTCAGTAATCTTAGGAATTTGTTCCTTTTCTTTGAGGGGAGGGAAGTCAATATGCTTAATACGGCTCTTCAACAAGAACTTTGGCAACTTTGACTCCCTTCGTTCTTTCCTCTGTGGAATCTTCGGTTTCTTCAATTTAATATCAGCTAAATTAATGGGCTCTTCTGGTTTGGTAATGACCAATTTCTGTGGAACAATCTTCTTTTCTTCAACCTTGACTGGCTCTATCTTTTGTAATTTTGGCTTCTGCTTGGGTTTCTTTGCTTCTTCAATGGGCTGAACAACTTCCGGTTTTTCCTCGACAATCTCGTCCACGAATTCTTTCTTCTTGTCCTGTGTCTTCTTAACCTTTTTAATAACTTTACCTTTCTTTTCTGGTACCACCTCTGGCTCAAAAGCCTCGGTAGCTGTAACTTTATCTGGAATATCATCAAATATTACCGACTTTTGTGTTTCAACAGTTGTGATTGACACATGATCTTTCCTCTCTGTAACATCTGTAACAGATGTTGCTTTATCAAACACCGGTTCCTCGTGAATATCACCTGAAAAATGATTACAAATTAAAAACACATCATTTGATAAATATCCAGCTGTTTGTGTAATCTGATGTGTTTGCTTACCCAATGTTTCATCGGTCTGTAATAGTTCACTAATTGTATGTGTTGTAGGTGTTTGGTCTTCCTCGGTGGGTCGTTTGTGTTTTGCTACCTTGACTTTTGGTTTTTTGTGTATTTCAATCTGCTTTGTGATGTTTGTTTCAGTGAGGTCGTCAGTTTTGACAACTTTAGGTTTGCGTTTCTTCTCTGGCTTGGGCGTGAATTCCTCAAGATACTCCTGAACAAAGGATACGTCTGTTGTATATTTATTGACAATAATCTCTGGCACTTCATCTTCCTTGTGAATGGTGACGATTTCGGTGGTCTCAACCTGGTCGTTTTCTTGTGGTTTCACAATGACACGCTTTTTCACTACCTTCTTAACCTTTTTATGCCCGACCGTCTCTTCGACGATACTGATTTGTTCGGGAAGTTCTTCGACAACATCATATTTCTTAGGCGTTTCATTGACAGGTTCTTGTTCGATTACCTGAATAGTGGTGACTGGTTCTTCCTCACCTATTTGTACGCTTTCAATATGAGTTATCTCATCCACAGGCTTCTTATGTTTTTTGATTACACGTTTCCTTACTTTCTGTTCAACTATCTCACCTTCAGAAGTTTGAATCTTAATAACACTAATCTGTTCGGGCAACTCTTCAACAATTGTATTGGGTTCCTCTTCAGGGGTGGGAGCTTCTTCATCTGGAAGAAATTTAACTGTGATTTTAGTTTCAGGTACTTTGCCTTCTTCCTGGATTGTCACAATTTCAGTAACTTCAGTATCTTCACCCTTAGGTTTCTTCAGAATTCTCTTCTTAGTAACCTTTTTACGTATACCTTCTTGGTCAGTAATTTCAGTAATTTCCATTTGCATGGGTAATTCTTGAATAACCTCTTCAGGCCTTTCGAACTTGGGTGACTCATCAACATACGTGACAACTGAAGTTTTGGGTTCTTTTCCTTCTTCTTCTATAGTTACAATTTCAGTGATTTCACTAATGGGTTGAATTTCCTTTTTAAGAGTACGCTTTCGCACAGTCTTCTTTTCTGTCTTACCCTCGCGGGAGACTACTTGCGTAACTGAAACTTCCTCAGGAAGTTCGTGAATCAATACCTTGGCTTTTTTAGGTTTTGTTGTGAAGGGTTCAAATGATTCAACCTCTTCCAGGTTTTCCTTCACTTCAATACGTGTTTGTGGTTCCTTACCATCCTCTAATACAGTGGTAATTTCGGTCGTTTCTACCTTCTTATCCTTAGGTTTCTTAATAATTCTTTTTCTGATTACTTTAGTCGTGGTTTCGCCACTATCTGAAACCTCCTCTGAAACCTTTATATCATGAGGCATTTCAATAACGGGTACGGCGTCTTCAGGCATATCCTCAAATTCTTCTAAGGTCTCATCAGTAACAGTAATCTTAGTAATGGGCTTCTGAGTACCCTCTTGGGTGGTTTCAATTGTAGTAACTTCCATTTTGGGTGCAATATGTTTTTTAATAACACGAGTCTTCTCCACTCGTTCAACGGGAGTACCATCATGACTGACAACCTGGGTAACTGTCACTTTTTCCTTGATTTCATGAACAACGGGCTTGCCCTTCAATTTGTTGAGATCAAAAGATTCTAACATTTCTGCACTTTCTTCGGTTAGAGGTGTTTTCTTAACTTTAGATGTCTTCACAGTAATTTGTGGTTCTTTGTTTTCCTCTGTAACTGTTTCAATTTCAATGATCTCATCTTTAGACTCTTTAGGTTTCCTGACAAGTTTACGTTTAATGACCCTTCTTCTGTTTTCTTCAGCAATTATTTCATCAGGTAATTCCTCAACAAGGGTAGAATCTTCAGGTACTTCCTCAACATCGTCAACTTCTTCCGTAACTATTGTAACAACACTCTCTGGTGCTTTATCACCTTCTAAAATGGTCGTAATCTCAGTGGTTTCAACTTTCGGTCCTACGGGTTTCTTGATTGTACGTTTCTTCTTCACAACCTCAATGGGTTGTCCCCATCTAGATTTAACCTCTGTTATGGTAACCTCCTCTGGAAGTTCATGCATTGAAGGGCGAGCTTTAACTGATTTGAAAATCAATGGCTCAAAGAGTTCAGTATCTTCCTCTCCAGGATATTCAATCTTCCTTGTAGACGATCTGCGCATGCTAATTTTAACAGGTTCATCTTCAATTTGTTCGCTTACGATTTCAGTAGTTTCAACGTGTTTACCCTTGGGTTTCCTGATAACACGTTTCTTGATTGTTTTCTTGGTGATTTTGCCAGTTTCGTCTACAATCTGAGTTACTTGAGTTTCTTCTGGAAGTTCTTCAATAACTTCGGATTCCTCAGGTAATTCAGCTATCTCACGCGTTTCTTTTTCAATTACTTTAATAGTGGTCACAGGCTCTCGATCTTTTTCTTCAACTGTCTCAATTTCTGTAATTTCCTCTTTAGGAGCTACTTTCTTTTTGATAATTCTCCTCTTTTCAATCTTTTTAACTTTTTTACCGGATTCTGTGATAACCTCGGTTACCTTTACTTCTTCAGGCAGTTCTTCCTGAACAACACTAGTAATTTCTCTAGTAATGGGTTCGTCTACTAAATATTGGGTTACAAAAGTCTGTGGTTCCTTATCTTCCTCTTCAATGCAGATAATTTCGGTATTTTCTGTAACATTACCTTTGGGCTTCTTAATAACTCGTTTGCGAATGGTACGTTTCTTTGTAACTGTATCACGGGTAATATACTCTGTGGTCAACTCTTCGGGACCTTCAATAACCTCAGATCCAAGAGGTAATTCATTCGTATCTGGTATCTCTTCAACCGTTACGGTCACAATAGGTTCTTCATTTTCATATTGTACGGTTCTTATTTCGGTCAATTCTTCAGTTGGAGCAGTAACTTTTTTAATAACACGTTTCTTAATTTTTTTGGTGGTTAGTATACCTGTTTCATTAACTGTTTCGACTATTTTCTCCTCTTCGGGTAATTCAAATATACTGATTTCCTTCTTGGGTTTTTTCTTTTTGAGTTTCTTAGTTATCTCTTCATCAGAGGGAACAAATGTTTCAAGTTCAGGTTCATCGGGTTCACGGAACTCCGTTTCAATGGGTTCTGTTTTACCTACTTTAAGTGGTTTCTTTTCAAGTTCGGGTTTCTTTTTGGGTTTACCTGGAATAGGCTTAAGGGATACCATTTCAGGTTCCTCGGTTTTTTGGGGTATTTTACCTTTACCTATTTTGAGTTTCCTCGGTTCTTCTTCAGGTTCAGGTTTCTTTTTCTCAGGTCGTATATATTTCTTGGTATCTTCAATTATCTCAGGTTCGGGTTTCTGTGGCTGTTCAAAGTCTTCTAATTTTTCTAATTCTTCGGTATCAAAGTCTTTGTTCTTTGATCTGCGTTTCTTAACTTTAATAGTTTCAGCTTCCTTTACATTCCTAGACAGAATACCGTTATCTCGGTACACTTTAGGAAGCGTTGTAATGACTGGTACTTGGAAACGCTCAGTCTTTGAAGGGAATTCAATATCACGAATACGACTCTTTAATCTGAATTGGGTTGGTTTCTTTTCTTTAAGCGGCTTTCGAATTCCAGGTTTCAATTTTTTCAGCGGAATGGGTTTGTCTTCAACAAGTTCAATTTTTTGCGCTTTTAGCTTTTTGCGTTCAATTCCTTCAGGCTTATGTTTCTCAGTAGCTTCTTCTGTTGTAACATCATACTGAACTGTTGTAGTTTCAGTGGGTTTACCCTCTTCGTGTACAGTGACAATCTCGGTAACTTGCTGAGGTTCTCCTTCAGTTTGTGGTTTCTTTATTTTATGTTTCTTAGTAATCCTTTTCTTTGGTTCTAGTGAGGTACCTACCTCTTCAACTACAACATCTTCTGTTACTGCGGTAACAGAAACAGGTTTTTCATCTTCAGCGATAATGTCAATTTCATCTTCAACAATAAACGCTTCAGTTGGCTTATTTTCTTCTTCGACGGTAACAATACTTGTAACATTTTCCTGATCGCCAGTAATTTTCTTAATACGTTTCTTCTTGATGGTCTTCTTCGAAATTTCACCTGTAGGTGTTATTGTCTCTACAACTCTAACTAATTCAGGATATTCCTCAAGTGTAACACATGCTTGGTCAGTTTGAATTTCTTCAGAAAATACAAGAACTTCTTCTTGTGGTAAATTATGATATTGTGGCAGAGATACAGCCTTTCTTACTATCTCTAGTCTAAGCTGATCAATTACATATTCCTCGGTATCTTCCACATCTTTGTTGGCAAGGGTTGGTACAAACAGGTATTTTTCTTGTTCTTTCTTTGGCTTCTTATGCTTCTTGCGTTTTTCAAATTCTTCTTTCTTGACGGTTTCAACAACAACAGATGTTTCTGGTGTCTTACCATCTTCTAAAATGGTTATAATTTCCGTTACTTCCACTTCAGGACCAACTTCTTTGTGGTAAACTTTCTTCTTTGTAACTTTCTTTTTGGGTGTTTTGCTCAGGGTATCAATTTCTATTATTTGATCAATTTCTGGAAGTTCTTCAACGATTGGAGTATAATAAACAGGTTCTTCTTCTACAGTTTTATGTGTAATATTAACATAAGTATCAACAACTTCACCATTCTCTTCAATTGTGACAATTTCAGTGTCTTCAGCAATATTATTGGCACGTTTTCTTAGGGTACGTTTCTTGATTACTTTCTTAGTTACTTTACCATCAGGTTCTTCAGATTCAATGACTTTAAATGTAACTGGAAGTTCTTCAACGGTGGCATTTTCAAATTCTGGTTTCTCATCAGTGAACGTAACTGTTTGCTCTTCGAGTTTCTTGGTAATTTTCTTTACCTTCTTCTTAACAACTTTCTTAGGTTTCACTTCTTCTTCCTCTTCGGGTTCTTCACACGGTTCGGGTGTATATAAGGCTTTCTTGATGAATTCCAATCGAGCAGCATCAATTAGTTCCTGTTCAGTTTCTTTTGCTTTGTTGGCAAGGGTCGGCACGAAAAGATATTTTGGTTTCTCTTCTACTTCGGTTTCTTCAACAGTAACTGATGTTTTCGGTTTTTCTCCTTCCTTCTCAACGGTAACAATTTCTGTAGTTTCTTGTTTATCTTCTTTACGCTTTTTAATGACCCGCTTCTTGACAACTTGTTTCGTTATTTTATCGTTTTCAGTTACTTCCGTAATCTGAACTTGTTCTGGTAATTCCTCGATTTCATCAGGTTTCTTAAAGGTAGGTTGCTCTTTGAAGTAGGCAGCCTCTTCAGGAAGTTCTTTTACTATTACAATTGTTTCAGGTTCTTTGCCTTCTTCTTCAACTGTCACAATTTCTGTCCGTTCTTGTGTGTCTCCTTTGTGTTTCTTAATAACACGTTTCTTCACTATCTTTTTCTTAGAGGTCCCATCGGGAGAGATAATTTTTGTCACTTGAACCTGTTCCGGCATTTCTTCAATTGCTTCTGTTTTCTTGAAATCTGTTTTCTGTTGGAAGTAATTACGTTCTTCTGGAAGTTCCTGAATAGTAACTGTGGTCTCCGGTTCTTTTCCTTCCTCTTCCACTGTTATAATTTCAGTTTGTTCTTGTTTGTCCCCTTTGTGTTTCTTAATTACACGCTTCTTGATAACCTTTCTCTTTGCAATTCCATCATGTGTTACAACATCAGTAACATGAACCTGTTCCGGTAATTCTTCAATTGCTACTGGTTTCTTAAATTCAAGTTTTTCTTGCAAGTAAACTTCTTCTTCAGGTAGTTCCTGAACCGTGACTGTGGTCTCTGGTTTCTTTCCATCTTCTTCAACTGTGATAATTTCAGTGTGTTCTTGTTTGTCTCCCTTGTG
>WSZQ02152440.1:0-38870 GCA_019419845.2 Weissflogia rhopalogaster
CGGTAAATAACTTGCGATTTCCGAACTTTTTACATGTATTCGCCAAAATATAAGAGAAAATCAAATTTAGATGTGGGAAGTTCCACCTTTAATGTAGATATAATATTACCATACATTTAAAAACATTGGTTATGTCAATGGATGATAATATAGTATTCTATTAATAATGAAAGAGCGACAAATGTATGGTCATATTGTGTTGAATAACAAATGATATCGATTTCTCATTGAATTAATTGTGAAATAGAATTCGTAAAAAAATACACTTTTTAAGAATTTAATCACAGAAATAATGAAAATATACTAGAGAAACATTAAAAGTGTTTAACTTAAGATAGGCTTATTATAATTTAAATCACTTTAAAAACTACCAATTTAGTTCTCAAGGAACGAGGCAACATATTTAGTATTCAATATACCGTTTCCTTTCGTTAGATTCATTGATCGACCCCGTCACGAAACGGTACAATCGCCTCGTAATTCAATGCAAACATTTCGCACTCTAACATTAAACTCTGGCTCATAATTAACTCTCAATCAACGGTGCGAAAAATACAAGTATGAAGAGCTTCGACGAATACATTCAAACAATGCGGAAGCATGTAAAAATATCGTAAAAAATAATCGTAACAATAAAAATACAAAAAAAAAACATTCGATCGACCCGGAAAGATGACAGACACGTGATATTTCCGCGGCAAGTTTATATCGGGCTACTTTTGCAAATGCGTGCATACTTTATGTCGATGACTGATAAGTAAGTTTCCACGATGACACTCGTCGCATGCATTAGTAATAACTGCCTAACAAGAAATACCGCATAGACGTTGGAAAAACGAAGTCTGATAAACGAGCTCTGAATGGTGCTATTTTGCTCCATATATACGTCGTTTTTCGTAAGATAATTGGCGTTTAAAAAAACCATAAAACAATTACCAAGAGTCGGAATAGTGGCGACGCCTTACTGTGCCACCGTCGGTTATTGTTGGGTAATTACGAATGCAAACAATGACTTTCTCGAAGCTAATTTGTCTGTTTAAAGACGACTTATCAACGTTTACTCCAGGCTTAAACGTTTTACTTTACTTGTGTAATTGGCATGTGTTTTGTTGCCAGTCGACGAGCAAAGAAAGTGTTGATTGTTGGAGAAGTTGGTGTAAAATCGATGAATCTCTAATTTATTCATATCACATTGACGATGTTCTTTATAAAACTGACGTACTATTCAAATATACGTAAAGTAGCAAAAAGGATACGTAAATATTTTAGTGTTTGACACGTATTTAACTGTTTGCTATTTTTGTACATTTCCTTTTTTACTCACTGATTAACTTAATAATGTCTGGTGTGGGTTAGAACTAATTGATATAAACACCTTCTACAAATGTTTAGTTTTTAGTTTCGCATTTATATTGCCTGAAATTGGAGGTTTCACATCCGTACGCGAGTATATAGTTCATCATAACTCTAAACTGTTGTATGAACAAATGCAATTTCGAATTTTACGTTCAGCACGTCTAAACGTAAAATTCGAAATATGTTTAAAAGGTAAGGTTTCTAATTTTGTATGCAACGTACACATTACGAACACATATGAATAGTGCCAGCTATATATTATGTATCGTTTGTTGGTGGGAGGCATACCGATAAGAAGTTAGCAGCAAGCCTTTCAGCGAGACAAACTTGTCCCATTTAAAATAACCCGTGAAATTGCAATTTTGACATTCGATACTGGAGCTATTATATATTTCGCTATTGCAATCAAGTCTTAGGTTATGATCATTTAAAGGTGGATGACTCTTATGGAATTTAGGAACTTAGAAATTAGAAATCATAAAATATCAACAAATGCTCAAATATAAAGATCATTCAGATTGATAGTACTGTGTATAAGTTATTGGCAATTAACAACAAAAAGGTTAGAGGTTACTCGGCACTCCATAAAATCATATTGTGTTTGGTCTCTATCGGTTGATAATAATATGACACATTCAATTTTATTAAAATTACCTTAAATAAGTCGCAAATTCTTGATTTAATTACTATTGAGATTGGGGGAAAATAGTTTAGTACAATAAAATTGGACAAATTTACGAGAACTTCCTGCTAAGTTCTTATCGATGAGAGGGTGGGAAGTGTTTTATGTATAAACGATATTACGCTATGGAAAAAATATTAATTGGTACAAACTCTTCATAGTGAAAAACAAGGTTGTGGAAACCGATGAATCCACTATGAGAGATATTTATTAAAACATTTCTAGGCAATCAAACCGAACATAATAAAGAAGAATAAATAAGAATAATACAGGCATATATAACCGTATCTCATGGATAAAAAAACCAATGGAAACAGATAATCTACACATCCGCCGTTTATTGGTTTTATATATTACGACCTTAAGTCGCAAAGAGCTTGTACTAATGTGGAATTTTAATGATAGAGTTTAAATACTGCTACATTTACCAAGTGTTGCTGGAAGCTATGAGCAAAATGTTTTGGACCGGTATTTCTGTTGGTAAACCATAGCTAACTCGACCTAACAAAATTTATTTGTATTTACTCGCATTCTAAACGAGAAAAAAAATCCAGTTTTTTCTACGTGAACTATAAACATTTAATTGTATCCTGAATTTTGCACCGACCATGTGTGCGCGAAGGAATAAACCGTGTTGGTGAATGCATGAGTACGGTGAATATGAATATGGTTTTAAGGTAAGCACCGTCGGGAGCGGCAGAAGCGCGCGCGACCGAGCGTAATTTATACGCTTTTATAATACGTTAGTTAGGTGGCGGCGCGCGTTTAGTACGCCATTTCGGGCGCCCTCCGTTCTCCTCGTCGACCGTCGGCGACGTCAGGGTGTGCGAGGAAAACTCGACCCGGATGGTGCGGGTTTTGCCGCCCATTACGGGCCATCCCATCGGACACCGACCAGGTAGCATGCCGCGCTAAATCCATGGGGCGATATTCGTAAAAGTGCAACTGCGACCCGCACTGTGATCCACACAGCTCAGAGTTGGATTTGTTTGAAGTTCATCACCACCGATGAAAAAAAGGTAGTTTCATTTAATGTATTTTTGTGTAAGATATACCAGTAAATATTAAGTAGGATATACCTTGATTGATTAAGAACCTATGAAACGCGTGTAGTAAATGAGATTGTCATGTTTCATACATGGCACTACCGCGATAGGTGACATCAAGATACCTTACTCTGTAGGGTATCCCAAATACAAATATATTCAATGTTAATTCAATTTACTACATCTGCCATTAGTTTTTGTATTCTTTCTGGGACATTCTCCGAGGGACACTTCAATGTCATAAAGGAAACTAGTACAATTCCACAAAGATGTATAGCAGTACAATGCAATCACAACATGTAATTTGATTTTATGTACTTACCGGATAGGGATTTTCATCAAATCAGCCAAGGATGGATTTTCGTCCTTGATCTGCGTGCCGTATCCATCGCGATGCACGACAGCAAACTCCCGATCCGTTTCCAGGCGATGATTGGCGCGCTCGTTGCTATCCAGCAGCATGTAATCGCTGAGATCGGAGAAGTCGTCGTGTGGAGTGGTCGTGCGACGCGTGGACGTGTACGGACGCGTGCGGACCTTCTCGAACGTGCTGCCACCTGCCGTGCCGCCCCCAGCGCCCGGATGATCGCTTTGCAGGCTCTCCTTCGATGCATTGGTGCTCGAACTGGAACGAAAACAATTTGACAATGTCAATCAATCTTTACGACCATCTTCAATCTTCAAATGTGCGAGCTAATAGCACTTGCCCGATCCTAATTCCACCACCACAGTGTTATCAGTGTTATCATAATGTGCGATTGTAGATTTGATTGCCTATCGTCATAGTACGCTTTAAATAGCTTTGCGAGTTCCTACAGAGTACAGAAATAAAAAGAAATGCAAATCAAGACACGAAGAAATCACCACCTTCACATCATCTTGATGACCCTGCAGGAATGTAGGAGCATCTTTTATTTATCTAACATCAAGACATGCAACGGATTGTTGACAGACTGAAGAACTTTTTGGACTTTAAAAACGAGGAAATCATCACTGTCATATTGTCTTGGTACCCGTTCAGGAATGTAGGCTAGGATGAGGTTTTGTAAATAAATTCAGTTCTACTAAGTATTTTAGAGATCCTGTACGGACATCAGATGTCCTGTGCCGACATATTTTATTTATCTAGCAACAGAACATATAAAGGGTTGTTGCCGAACTGAAAGACTTTTTGGAATTACAAAACAGCTCTGTGATTTCCCACAGAGTACAAATGAAAGAACAAATAAAAATAAAGGAAGGAGATCATACCACCTTCATATTGTCTTGGTTGGTATCCATTCAGGATAGGCTAGGATGAGGTTGTCTAAATACAATCAGTTCTACAAAGGATATTAAATGTCTTGTGTGGACACCTTATATTTATTCACCAACAGGACATATAAAGGGTTGTTGCCAGACTGAAAGATTCGAGTAGAAATACAAAACAGTTCTGCGGACTTCCTACTGAGTACAGCAGGAAGAATAAATAAAACTCAAGAAACGAGGAAATCACACCACCGCAATCCTGCTGATTTCAACACTACTCTGTCAAGCTATCACAAGCATCTCATATCCCGCGATGGGATACATCGCCACGGTAGCAATGGCTAGTTTGATATGAATATGCACGGGTGTTTCTGCTCGTCGAAGACAAACATTGCCCATTAAGCAGCTGCGAGGGATAGGGTGGGTGTTTGGCAGCGAGTTACCCGGGGGTTGGCGGCACACAACAATGCAAGAACGCCGCCGACGATTACTCCGCTAACGTTGAGGGGCGGTCGGCGGGGACGAGCGCACGCCGGCTGTAAACCGCCGGCATTACCGTAAACCTACCACCGGTCTACACCGCCGCGCCCCCTCTTTCCTATCCACCACAGCGCAGCACAACCAAATACAGGAAATTCCCGATTCGGGATTTATGCGAAATCTCCGATAATATATACGTGTAATGTCACCGCGGCGGCGGCGTGGCGATGCGCCGCGCAATTTCGCAATTCCCGCGCCACCAACACGCCCGCCGCCGCCATTCTTAACCTATTTGAACGGGAATTTCGCCTGCAAAATTTACTAGGCGCCCACAACTTGCGAACAATTTTCTCGGTTTACAACCTAAATTAACACAGCAAACACCATTAACTAGACCACATTGTTCCAAAGTTTGCGTATTTCTTAATCAGTTGCAAATTATTTTAAAACTGCAACATCATTTTGTATCATCGCAATTTTGACGCACCAACTTTTCCCTACAGACTGTGCAAATGCAAAACTAACAATCATATAAATTCAATTAACTTTTACTATAGAACTAGAACCAGTACACAAGTAAACTAGTTACAACGAACCTAGCGAAATATATCGGATACTCTGTGATATTTAAGTTAACAGTAGATTTCGCGCACATCGATAATGAAACCTGTCATGTGTTGAGTAATATACGTAATTCCGTAAACAAAAGACAAAATTGCCAGGCCCGTTGCTTTACGTGACCTAAGTAATGTAAATTGACCTGTAGTAAGCGGAACTGGTGGCACGGTAATGGAATAAAAAATGTGTATATAACGGAATATTTTATAATATTATATAATCATGGACGTCGCCATATATTGCCTCCTGAAATCTTTAAATTTTGTTTTTTTGGTCAATTTTGATCACGAAGAGGGTGCAAAATTCATTATTTGCCCATAACCGAAAAAAACTGTTAGTCCTGTGACTTTCCGTTACAATCAGTATACTCATACGGCGACCTCCAAACAAGAAGAGGTGGTTTAATTGGACAAGAAAAGCGCGCAATAAAAACGCGACGCAATCACTTCAGGAAAGTGTGTTACGCGAGCACCTTTCTCGACGATTTTACTCGCGTTCCCAATATGTATGTAGTAGGCATGTCAAAAAATAGCGAAACTCGAGTCTTCGGATTTTGTCAATCTTCGGGTGTATTCTGTTGCGGTTTTGTCTGTGAAAGCCCGGGTTTAAAATCCGGACAAAAACTCGTTTATAGCGCCCCCTAGTATAATATAAAAAGACTACACGCATGCAAGTTATTTTATTTTCATTAGTTATTAAAAGAATGTATATAAATAAAAACAAAAAATAGAAACAAAAATTTGGAAAAAGATAAATTCAATTACCGCAATCGCGAGAGCTATTAATCGTTGTTGTACTAGTGTGAAGTAAGTATCAACAAGTTCTCGCACACTCGCGTTGATTTCGGTTTGAGAAACAGAAATTTTAGCATCATCTAGTAGTGGGGCGCACTCGCATCGATGTCAGTTCAAGAAACAGAACATTCAGCATCAATCAGTAGTGGGACGCAACTGCGTCGATACTGGTATCGGAACCCGATACTTTTGCGAAAATCCGAGTTAAACCCTTGAAAGTAAAAGCCCGGTTTTACCCGAAACTGACATGCCGGAAAGCCGAGTAACCCGGAATTATCGGGTACCCTTGACATGTCTAGTATGTAGGCAGGACAACATCAAACAGAACGCGACTAATACGAAAAATCGGTGTCTCTGAGCGTTAAACACTTTCGTTTCATTTTTTGCTCGGATTGACATAACCTTTTTGCTTTTGATAGATTGTCAATTGATTTGCCTTGATCCTTGCCTCTATCCTTAAAGAAAAACTACAAGCTATATGCAGATTGAATCGTTCCGCTTCTTGCCTACCCTAGTCTAACGAATGTAGTTAAAAAGAGATAGTTAGTGTTGCTAGTTTGCTCAAAGCCAGGATAATTAAACTGGTCGGACTTCACAAACTTTTAAAAGCGTTGTGGAGATAACGAACCTTTCTAACGAAAAGAAGAAAAGATTAAATGGAGAAAAAAAACGATATGTAGAAGTCATGAATCCATCAACAGTAATAGAGGAGGGCGCACCAAAGCCGACGGGTGGGTGCCACCGAAAAGCGAAGCCGAAGCGCGCTCGCTGTGTGAACGCATCGGGCCTCGAAATTCGAAGCTCGACGAAGCGAGGCGAGGCGACGCCACCGGTGTGGCAGTCCCCTAAGGCTGCATATAATTTCATTCTTTAATGCGACTAAAATCTACAAGCTGGACACCCACTCAAAAACAAAATGCATGGTAAGCAGCATATTTTCAAATGTTTTTAATACCCTTCATCGAAAGAATGTTCCAACTCGGCCGAGAAGATTTACATTTCATGATAATATGTATTTTAAAAATTCTCTTTACATTAAAAAACAGTATTTAAAATTATTGAAATCAAATAGCGAAAAGTGGCACCACTCTGAATTTGCCTGGGTCGAACTAAAATCCGCTGCAAATTTTACTGCAACACTTGTGTTACTATACGTATGTATTACGTTTTTAATATACCTAAATTCCTCGCCGGTGGCCAACATAATCAATCATAACCTACGTTTAATGGCGCGCTGTTTATAACAGTCGAATGCACCTAGATACTACTAGCATGCTCATAATTCTTCGTCTTGGTGGGCAATTCAACAGTAAGTTTCGTTTGGAACTTCGCCGCGTCTTCGCGCATAATATTATCATAAGGGGGCCCCCATGTTCAAGGAAATTCAACCGTAACCGCGCCGAATTTATTCGCCGTTTCATATGTAAATCAACATACGGTCGGCCCTACTTGTCCGTCCATTCTATGCCTAAACAATCGAATAACCATCAGGCAACGGCACATAGGCAACTGTATAGGTGTTGTTTTAATAACCATTGTAAATATAATGTAGCGAATTAAATTTCCAGAGCTTTAATGATGTCGCAGATTCGAAATAGGTTCACTATATTTGTGCGCATCAACTTATATCTAAAATGAAAATGAATTATGTATGACTTTTTATCAGAATCAATTTGTTAGTAGGGCTGTCAAAAAAACGTTCTCTGAGCGAAATTTCGATTCTTGATTTTGTTTTAAAAATACTTGTTGCATTGTTGCTTACAATTAGTATCGATATTTTCCTACACTTCAAATTCATTTGAATTTTGCCACTTTTTGAAAAAAACTTAGTTTAGCCTTGAATTACTCAATCAATAATTTTACAATCATTAATTTTATTACTTAGGAATTACCGCGATATTTTTCATTCTCAAAATGTAGTAACATCAGAAAAATGGGGTCGATAATATACTGGAAGATTACCGGTAACGAATAAAAATAATTTGAAAATACATTAACAGATGGCACCAATGTGTATTTTCGATACCAATAAGTATCGATACTTTTTTTCGATACTTGGGTATCGAAAGTATCGAAGTTTCAAAAGTATCGATACCAAAAAGTAGCGATACTTCGTAAAAAGTTGACATCCCTATTTGTTAGAGCGCATATGTGATAAGGTAATACCCTCTGATATTTTGAACATTTCCAGTATTTTAAAATTTTAAAATTGGGGTAAAGAGACGTGATTAAATTAGTGTTGAAGTTAATTGATAACGTAATAGAATACGTTGCAGTTGTTTCACGACCTCTAAATTTTGTTGTTGTATAGTGAATGATATTGCAGTTTAAAAAAAAATGCAACTGATTAGGAATTATGCAATTATTGGAATGCATTCTAGATAGTATGTAATAAATAAGAAAATGGTATATGTTTTCATTAGGAATTGTTTGCAGTTTCTATATTTTACGCTGAGAAAGTTATTTATTTGTTTCATTTCCAAAATGATCTAGGCCCTGTTCAGGTATTTGATCATTTCTGTGGCACAATCCCAACATATGTTTAATGTCCGCGCTATCCAACCTCGATTTGATTCAACATTTTCGTCATTTTTTAAATATTTTTTATTTAATACTTGTGTTTTTCCTGTGTATTATCTTTTTATGTTGGCAAAATGTGAATTTTCCCTTTCCTTTTTTTCAATTTTCCATTTCAATTATAAAGATATTTTTACTCCTGTTGTATAATATGCCCATTCCAGTATCGATTTTAAGTAATGTCATACACATCCTATGCCTGTTCATAAACATTTGCGCGCGTTTGACTTGTTCATTTTGAGGCACAGTTTAAAATATATTTTAATCATATTAAATATTAACATGAAATTATATTAACATGAAAGAATTGGTAAAATATTCATCAACTCTTCTACTTCAATTGGATATTAATATTATTTCGATCCTTTCTTGATAAGTCAGTAATTTATAGAGTTTTAAGAAACATATTATTTCCACCCTTATCCGTTCTCGGGGGTAGTTGCCATATGTATCAAATCGTTCCTTATTTCATGTACTTTCATACGGTATAAATATGTTCCTAATTATTGCACTGGGAATTCCGATTTCGCCGGATTTATAATTGAAAGCATGGTTTCATTCATTGGAAATGAAATTCCATGAAATTAAAGAGATATTTTTACATCTTTTACTATTAAATATTTAGTAATGAAGTATTTCTTCACCATTTGACGCCCCTGAATTATGCGTGTGTCTATCAATCCCACTACTAATGTTGATATCACTAATTGTTTCTCTATTGAAATGCTATTGAATAAGTCTCTACACAAAAATTGATATTTTTCAATTTGGTAACTGAGAATTGTCGTATAGTTTTTGTATTTTTCCATTCAAATTATCAAAAATATTGCGAGAATGTAAAATATCTTTCTGGAATAAGAAAAAAGAAACTAGTAATATATGTAATTTGTCTAAGTTTTTTTAATAATTTCATTTTGTTATTCTGAACAAGAAATAGTAAAATATGCAAAGCCTTATCTCATTCCTACACTATCTACGCATGAACATTTATCATAAAAATATGCAACAGGTGTAACCTGCAATAAAACAGAAAAACAAAGCGATTATCAAATATGAATTGTGAATGTGTATATAGTTAAGTACCTCACATAGACAGCGAAAACATGCAAATATTATCAAACTTCTCTCATTCTGGAAGCTATACCACCAGTCACGTTTTAGCCTATTCCCTGGCATTTTATTAATTGTACGACCATAATAATAGCTCATAACGTCATCAAATTACAACACGGCCATTGCGCAATTCGGTTGATAATCAGTGGGCTTAACGTCCGATTGGTTTTTAATTTAACGTATACGACAAAACGGGCGGCGAGCTGCTGCAAATGCGCGAATAAAGTGAAAATGGAAATAAATAACGCTCGGCTGGTATATGAATTGCACAATTCGCGCTAGAACTGCACATGAACGACACAACAAACGCGTTTTTTTTTTGTTTTGCACAAGGCCCACCGCTAAGTACCATCGTGTGTAACAATGTACAATTCAAATTCTTCCACATTTGTTCATTTCGTGGTGTGTCTTGTGAGAGATTCCAAGATTCTGTTAGCTTAATGCACATTGGGTAACAAGTCGTTATTTAATTTTTCATTTCTTTATGTTTTATGACTTGGAACATTATGACATTCTTGTGAACAGACTTTAATTTAAAAATAAATTGAGTAAAATTCACAATTTAATAGAAAAGCTACGATCAAGGAATTTTCTAAATTATAAATGATATGATACGGATATGTAAAAAAAACCTGAGCATTTTGAAGTGAAACTATTATGAGCAATGAATTGTAATTATACAATGAATATGTTCAAACACATTTTGAACAGGGCCATTAGCGCATATAAGAAAAGTATAGTATATTAATGCGAAAACTAATAACGCGTCATGCGTTGGCCAAGCGCTGGTCATGCGCTGCCCTTTAGCCCTAATTAGTGTTAGAATTTTTGTATATATACCGCAACTATACTATGAAATAAAAAGATTCAAATCAGCCTTGAGATACCACTTGTATCTCAACGAAGAGACGAGCTCTTCACCGTACCGGCGCCCATCGTCAGCGGCGTGTGCGTACACAGAATATATTCAGTTATTACCAAACAAATACAGTATACACCGTTTAATTAGAACGTCTAATAATCGAAACAGCCCCTTATTAGGTACACATACTAAAGAACGTGAACCAAACCCGCGAAGTTAAATTTGCTCCGCTTTTTCGGGATAACATTCCGTTTAATCGGGACACAGATGAAGTCTTGGACTATGATCACGTTCACACAACGAACCACTCTAAAACCTACAAGAATTGTACCACATAGCGGCGAAAAGTGGCACTAAAATGTGAATTTCAAACTTTGTTTTAAAATATTTTGTAATCTAGCTATCATACAATTTTCATTCTTGTACCAATTGATTCTCCATTAAATATAGTTTGTTTTGATGTATTCTCTTTCGCTATAAAGTACTGTAGTCATTAACATAACATGCAAAAACTCTAGTTTTCCCCAAATGTTTGGTTTTAAAATTTACATATTTATTCATATTTTCCGGAACCCTAGGATTACAAATAAAGTATCACTCGATTCAGCATAAAATTTGCAACACAGTGTTGTAACAGTTTTTCGTTTAGTTGCGTAGAAGTGATATTATAACTGATATAAGTTGTGCCCAATAACGGCGACATTTTCGCTGTGACGAATATTACTTGAAATATGCATAAATCATGTACCAATCGATTCAGAATGAAAAGAAAGTATTTATCATTCTAATAGTTTTTCGATTAATTATTTTTAAACCATGTTATGTGTCGGAGAAGTTGAGTTTAATAACATCAACATCGTTGGTCTGCGAAAAATGCTCTGAATTAAAGATTCTATTTTTATTCATGTTTTCCTTATTCCTATGTGTTTAATTCATACACGACTTGATTGAGGGTAAAATTTGCCACAATCACCTGAAACAATTTTTATATTGAATACATAGAAGAGATTTTAGAGCGATTGTAAAAGCGAAATTGGAATCATTTATCTGACCGCAAAAATGTCAACTTAATTAGACTCAACTTTCACGGCTTATAAAATTGCTCCTATATAATTAACAGAAAACTATTTTAAGAGAATGTCACCCTAATTTCACCCCGAATAGACTGAATGCATGATTTATACTTCTAGGAGGTTGGATATACGAATAAAAATTGAATTAAGGACGAGTCATTTTTCGGCGGCCTCAACTTTGCCTCTATGTTACATGATTTTTAAACAATTAACCGAAAAACAACATAAACAAATGAGCTTTGGCAACTTTCTGAGCGTATCTTTCCCTTTGTATTTTAAATGAATCAAAAATATCTTAAAAGTTAATCAAACTGGAAAGGAGTGTAATGAAAAAATGATGGATGTACACATGTGAAAACGTGACCTGGTATAATAAAAAAATGGGGCGTTAACAATATATGCGAAATTGAAATTCAATTTGAAATCTAGCCATGCATATTCATTGTGATGATATTGGTTGTCTGTGCAACTCGTAGAAACAGAGATAATTAAGTCGTTAACATTGTGACCTCGTTATATTTCGTTATGATTTGAACGTCAATCACGTTGGGAAGCATGACCAAAGTTGTATTCGAACAAGCGCACTACCATCCGCAGTATTGAAATGAAAATTGATAACAACTGATTTTCGCATAAAACAATGGAGCGCTTTTAATGCGAGTTATGCACGATAACGATGTATAATTAATACGCGATTACAATGCAAAACCATGCGGAAACCGCGAAAAATACACGAAAGGATGTACATGCTTCGGCGGCACTTTCCAATTAAATAACGCCAATAATTATAACAATAAGCTGTGTATCCAGTAAAGACAGCATTGAGAAATAAAGTGGAGTTGATTTAGCGAAAATGAATTGCTTGCGTTACAACAACCGACCATTTGCGATAATACCAGCCTTTTTCGCCGCCGGCACTCGCCGATTCATCGGCGTCATATTTTTTTATCCGCGGTATTGTCGAAGTTACCTCGTTCATTATTTGGCGCCGACTTTCGTTCCTGTCGTCCTTCCTTATGAAGGATTTTATGCCTAATCGTTATTCGCATGGCAAAAGCAGCGATTGTGTGCGCGTGTGTACTTTTTTCGATTTGAATTCAAGAGCGCCCGAGATGAGAAAAAGTTAAACGATGGAAAGACGAACGAGAGAGAGCCAACTTGATTTGCAATGATTATGCGGCACCCATTGTCATGGTTCGCAAATTCGCACGCGGAATGCACAACAAACAATGAGCCAACGAATTACTCTTGTGGTTGCTGTTGTTGTTTTTTTTATTCCGCTGAAGACAAACAGAATTGATGCATGGATTACCACCAGTCAATGGTTGATAGTTGGAATCGCACATTTCTCATTTGCTCAGTTTACGTCAGTATAATTGTTTCATATTCATATTTATTAAGTTATTGAAATGTTCGCGCCTCTTGAAGTCAATAGTGAAAGTAGTTCTTTTGTTCCCAAGTTTCCGGAATTATACTGTGAGAAGGTATTGAGAGATTAGGCTTACCTATGCGTTTTCTGCAAGAATCGCTTCCGGAAACTGTTGTATGCCGATCCCGGCGCATCATCCTCGTCCGCATACTTGATCTTTCCATGCTGGCCGCCGAAATGCTTGCCGGTCATTCCCAGATCCATCTGCAGATCGAGGACCAGCAGCATGGTGAACAAGACGGCGACCACGCACGCGAAGAAGATGAAACGCTCGCGGAGACGCATCGTCGGGCTGGTGCAGTAAACCGAGAACAGTCTGCGCAGCGTCGGGTTGTTGGACATCTCCGCACGTGGCGGATTAGATACGCTGACCTCTAGACCCTGCGTTGTTGCCACCAGAACCTCGTCCACCTCCTGGTTGGTCTTCTCAGTGGCTGTGCCGCCACTGGATGGTTTACGCGCCCCGCCGGCCCCAGCTGGCGCAACAGCTGATGCAACAGTTGTCGATTGCTGATAGACGGGCACGGGCGGTGGGGAGTACTTCGTTTTCTTGAAGTACTCGTTGATCGTGCGCGTTACGGTAGTCGTATCCACAAAGTACGCCTTCTTATCTTTGGTCGTTTCCTTTGGTGGTGCTGCTTTGGTTGGCTCCTGTTGATTCGTAATCGAAGTCTTTCGAAGTCTTGCGTGGGGACTAAAATCGCGCAGGTTCTCACTGGAGCGGTTGCGACGCAATCCACGCGTCGATTGAGATCGTTCAAAGCCCTGTTCGTCCAAATGCAAGTTGGAGCTGGACAAATTCTTGCGAATGCTATTGTTACGCACGAGCTCTTTGTCGTCCGGGGTGCGTTTGAAGGTAAACTTGCGCGCTAGTTTCGATTTGGGACTGACCGGAGCGTCATCAATTAACGGCTCTTGGTCGACGGTACGTTTCTTCGCTTCTGGCGACTTTTTGAATGAAAACGTACGAGTTAAACCCTTTGGACTGAGAGGCGGTAATGCGGCTGGAACAGGCTCCTCGAATGTAATCGCGTCTTCCTTTTTTCGCGAGGAAAACTTGCGGAGAAGATTTCTGGTTTCTTTTGGCTCCTTTGAATGCCCTGAATCAGACTCTACTTCAAAGTCTTTAAAGTCTTTAGTAGAATCGTAACTAGACGTAGATACGTTGGATCTACGATCCAAACTGGAGCTGCTTAGGTTCTTCTTGAAATTTGCTAAACCAGATTGAATTCGTTGCGAAAGTGTTAAACTCGGACTACTATCCGTTGATCTGCTGCCGGAAATGTATTTGCCCTTAGCTCGACTCCGCGGCTCTCGGATTTTTTTAATTCCACGTCGAACGTTGTCAAAAAACTTGCGCTCCTCTTCGGCTTCGGGAAGAAGCGCCTCTAGATGTTCGAGATTGACTGATTTGCGTCGAATGAACTCTTCCGCGACTGGATCGATCAGATTCTCTTGGCTCTTTTTTAGGATCCCTGGGAGTTTACGTTTTTTCTTGCGTGCTGGAGCCTGAGGTGGCTGTAGATCTTCGTAATCAACGCAATATTCCGGTGGTGTGGTTATAACGTCATACCTTTTTGTCTCTGTTAGAACGACGGTATGGGGGGTCGGGTTGAGGATGGTCTTGGTAACAGTCTTGATGACATTGGTGATAGGACCGCGTGTTAACGAGTAGTTGCTACCTTCTGAAAGTGTGCTTAGAGTTTTCCTGCTCTTCGTAGATGATGGGATCGAAGGTATAGAGGAATAATTGAATTGGGCTTGAGGAGGTAACTCGAAGGCGGGTGGAAGACTAGGATCGGCGGGCTGTGGGACTTCAAGGAACTGTACCTTTCTACCGGATGGGCTGGGTGTGCGTTTGTTGAGTAAACGGGATAGTTTACCGACCAGAAACCCGTGATTCTCCTTGGTGAGTGTGCGCTGGTTCTGCGTTGGTTCCTGAGGTGCTTCGTCAACTTGGATGAGTGGCAAGTCGTAGACCTTGCTGAGCCGGCGTGGATCAGGCTCGTACTGCTCCCGTATACGACTTTCGGGCACGTAAGTGGGTGGTCGTCGCTGGGGACTGGGTGTTAGGCTACGTCTTCGCACCGGTGAGCCATCGACGCCAAGACTCGGCTGCGGTTGACTGTGAGATTGATGGTCGACGGCGCGTCGCTCGGGTGGTTCGGGCGGTGGCGGTTGCTGCTGATGTTGGTGCTCGCTGCTATTGTAGCCGCTCTCATTGGAGGAAGCAGTTGGTATCGGCGGCGGCGGTACAGGTCGTCTGTACTTGCGAGCTAGTAACTTAGAACTAAGAGGTGACCGTTGGACGTCAACGACATGCGTTGGCTGTTCAGTGGTCTGCCTTGAATGGAATGTATCGAATTGGGCCGCAGCGCTTTCTAGACATTGCAGCCCATCAACGTTGGGCTCCAGCCCGCGGTTACGGGTTCTCGACTAACGTATCAGGCGAATCCCCATTCTGTAACATACGAGAAGAGAAAAACGTTCAATTAGCACATGCTTGAAACAATTGAACCAAAAGTAATGTGCTGCGAATTCGCAGTCAGATACACGAACGCAGTTAATATTTAGATTTACGAAGTTATAAATTAATTAATTACTCAACTAATAACGAGCTAATTGCCTATTAAGTGCGTCTGGTTCTTATCGCTTACTCGGGTATTGGGACAAGTAAGCGAATAAACGACCAAAAACGAATGAAAAACCGACAGAAGTGCTCGCGGCAAGCGCGCGGAATCGGCCTCGCAAATAGGGGACGCTTTTAACTTTCCGAAGCAGACATAAGCGATGCGAGGAGCAGTAGAGGATTAGACACCAACAGTGCTTGTGTTGTCGGCAATTAAAACTTAATTAATTTAATTGAATTTGCATAATTTTCACGTTCGCAAACATCGCGAGCGGCGACAAAAAAACGCGTATAAATAATAATACTTAGAGACTCACAAACTCGGGGGCATTTTTTTCCAGTTGAAGTTTTCATTTTTCATTATAATTTAATATTTGCCAAGTTGGATAATGAAAGTACAGTTGGCCGCGCCATTGCATTGCAACGCTATTGCAAAGGGAAATTGAAAATGGCTGCATTTGAAATGTTTCAAGCCACCACAGTCAGGCGCCATTGCCGAAAAACGCTATTTAATGAGGGTTATTATTCGCAGTATTGCAAACAAATGCAAAGTTGGTAGCAATGGCGGCGGGTGCGGTCATGCCACAATCGGCATATCAACGCCACCCGCTGCTTGCCTTCAGAGTCGTTTTGATTTTTTTCGGTTCCCCGCTCTGGTTTTTACCACTATTATTATTCCTGATTCTGAACGTCCATCAGTTCACATCGCCATTCCTGGGCGGTGGCAAGCGCCAAGCGCATTTCGACTAATTGAACAAGTCATTGAGATTAGGATCGATTAGCGTAATTAAAATCGAATTCGCTTCGGCACGTAATCCGCACAAAAGCAGCGCGTTTTATCGGAATCGGACGCAGCAATGTCAGCCGGGAGTACATTTCAGGGACTTCAGCAGGAGCTAAAATTTCGAAAATCCACCGATAATTGTGAAAATCGTCTGTAATCACAGCGAAGAGACTGCAAAACCGAGAGTTCCTTATCGCGCGAAAAAGAATTTTGTAAGAATAAGAAGAAGATTGTAAGAAGTAAAACTGGAGTAGATAAACTTTAAGGTAAAGTGGGGACAAACCTGACCGACTTTAAGTGGAGATAATTTTCTACAATTTGTTCAAAAATTTCACGCTTAACACAAAAATATGCATCTCGAATTTATATTCGAATAACACCCTTATATTCACCTAACTACCCTAAGGAAAGTTTTGAAAAACAGGCAGTATATAAAGAATACTCTCCCCACAACTTTATTCCTTATTTAATGTCTCCCTACCCGTCTCGCCTTGATCCGTTCCTTTTCATTCTGTGCTTGCGCCGCTAATGCATATTTAACTCGAAGTGCGGCTGGTCTTTCCACCCCTCCGTCGATGCGAGGTCTTAATCATTTCGGTTTTCGTGACGGAACGCCGAAATTTCGCCGCCCGCACTTATTATGCGTGTGCGAGCAAACAGTTATTCTTCGTGGGCGAAAGAATGCCGAGCATCTCCTACTGAATGGCAGGCGCACGTGCCGCAGGCCACAATGGGCATTGCTTTTCATTACACGCGAATTCCGCGGAGACTTGTCGCACAAGACGCTGGAAAACCAATGGAAAGCGCACATTGGCACCGCCGGACGCAGCTGAGCATGCATTCGTGATCCTGCCGACCAAAAACCGCATGCTGCTTGCGTATACGAAGAGATCCGCACATGCTTTCAGCACCGCATACACACGGGGTGCTTGTGTCACAATGGCCACATCGTTTCAAATCAACCCACCCTTGCACTGGCTTACGAAGTCTTGATAGATTTATGAAGGAAAATATGCCGCCTTTCACAGAGCGAATGGAATACCAACTTCACTATCACTTTTCATCCTGCAAATTCATTCAGTATGTAGATGTTCCAATTAATGATAATACGTATTTCTGAATGATTTACATATTTGAAAGGTGCTTTATTGATGACCAACCAATTGAGTTCGTATTTAGTAGAGAATAAGATTTGATGTATTCAGAACCAAAAGGCTTATGTCCATCAGATCTATAGGTTCATTATTCAGAGTAGTTATGATCTTACAAAATGGCTTCAGGTTGTCAAAGTTACACCAACAAAGCTACGAAAGTATTTTCACAGAATAGTCTCGGTGTATTTAAAGTGTTTATCAATTTGGTGACCACCCAACAAAAATAAAACCAGATTTTTAATTTGGAAGTTGCCTGAGATGAAATTAGCTATACAGAATATAATTCAAAGTATTCTATACTTCTGTTCTAGAGAATTTTTTGGGGAACTTAGGACCACCAGACTTGTGTAATGGCAATAATGAAACTTAGCAGGTAACCACCCAAGAGTAGCTGGGAAAGCTTCAATGAATGTTAAGAATTTAAGAATTACAGGCGCTATATATATAATTCCAACTGCAGGGATTTCCATCCCCTCCCCCTAAACAGAAAGATACAGAAAGAAGAGCAAAGGTTCGTATAATACAAGGAACAGATACACTAGCCCAGAAAGGGGTATAACCTGTTGGAAGAGGGAGAGAGACAAAAGATTGAGGCCGACACACATCTACTAAACCGCATAAAAATCGAAATGTTCTCGACACGGAATGAATTGAAAACATTACAGGACACTGCCTAAGCATCATCAGGAAAAGATGGTAAAGAAGATGAGTTGTTGAGAACCGTTGGCATTTTACGAGGCATGTTTCAATTTTTGGGAAAAAAGCTTCTTTGCGGACATTTGACATCTTTGCAACAAAATACATTTTTTCATGTCATTGAAACTGTCACGTCCGGTCGAAGTTGTAAATCCTCAGAACTTAAGTACAATTTAGCCACACATTGACGCCAGACCAAAATTTAGAAATCTTGTAACTCTCAGGCGTGACGGGTAATAAATCTGATGAATGGTAGCGTAGCGTGCTGAGAGGGTAGAATTGTCTCCTTGTGCCGTAGATAGATAGGCTGGCGTCAGTTGAAATGTGCTAGTTTTCACTTCGAGGGAGATCTTGGTAAATTAGGATAGAATTTTCGAAACACCCTTTGGGGTGAGTTCTCTCTCGAGAAAGCTAATGTTTTCCGATTGGTGTGGTCAGTAGAAAACAGGTGGAGGGTATTCTTAATGTTTCGACTAGAGGATGTTGTGGATGGTAAGCTTTTAGTCTGTAAGATTTCTTGTTTGTAAATAAAGTTCAGTTGTTAACCGAAGCTTAAACTGTCTAGTCGATTTTGCGTTTTCACCTTCGGACGGGTAGTCCGAGCCTGCGTTTGAATTTAAGTTTTATTTTGGAACTTTTGTTTCGTTAGCATATTTTGCTTGCTAACGTTTTCTAAATTTCCGGCATGAAGTTCAGTGGCGCCCGTGATTTTTCAAGTCCGCCTATCTCTTTTTCTAACCCTACCTAGGTCGAGCCTGGCTATGGTAATATTGTGGTTCTGAACATGAGGGAAGGATTCGGAGACTTCCGACCATATAATCGTGCGAAGCAGCGAAAGGTTCACGTTACAGCCACTTTGGCAAAGACTGCTAGCCGAGGATGTGAGTGGGCAACCGCCCAATGCCATTGTAAGGGGTAACGACAACCTATGACTCATTTCTGATTAGGGATAAGGGGCAGAAGAATACACCTACCTAATGAGGCCACATTTCAGGAGTGGCTTATTCCTTACCGGCCCCTTGTAACCTATAACCTATAGCTCCAGCAGTCAGCTTCCCAGATTCCCAGAATTAGAAGATAACCTGATAATGGTATTGTTGTAGTCTTACGAAGAATTACGAAAGCTTGACAAAGTTATGCGCAAAAATACGCCGCCTGCTAGCAAACCAAGACAATGCCAACTTAACTATCACTTTTCCTGCTATTCATCTAACAGGCTGGCCTAATTAGCGCGACATGCTAATAGCCGCCTTTCGACCTTTTAATTCTCAAATTTTTACATCATATTAAAATGAAGACAAGACGCTGCGCAACAACGTGGGAAGCGAGGCGAACAATACCAGCCAGCTGCAGGAATGCGCCTGCGCCACCGTGCGCACGCAGAAAGTGGTTTTTAATTGTTTGTGTTAATTACATGAAGTGCAAGCGTAATTATTACGCTTTTATGTTGGATTATTGTACAATTGCGCGCTCACCGCGCACACGAAACAATATTGATGTGATTTCCATTTATGCGTGTCGTTTGACAATTGAACCTGGAGCGTTCGCCTAACGAATCCAGCCGGCTCTGCAGCCAACGAAAATTAAACGGAACGTCCGTTAATTAAAATTTAATAAACACTCTAGAAGAACGAAAGCGGCGGATCGGTGAGCCGTGTCAAAGGTTCCGTGCCTTACAAAAGATTAATTGAAGCGAATCCAAAATTAAAAGAATTCTATAAACACAGGCACAAGTAAAAAAATTGGAGACATCTCAATCAACGAACGGTCCTTGCTAATCATTATCATCATTGGCGCCTTTTATTGTTGCGTTTAATTGCAAATGATAATGAAAGGCCATCTTGGAAAGAAAAAAAAAGAACACAAGGCAGAAGTGAAATACGAAAAGCCCCAAAAAAAGCGTGTGCGCCACACCGCATAGACTAAATGACAAAAAAACTTAATCGAGTCAACGAACCTTACACGAATTAAAATTAGGCAAAAACTTTGTTAATATGATTGCTCGAAGCCTCGTATTTCTCAATTGAATACATATTTGGAGGGTACTTTGGTGGTGACCATCCATTAGAATTCGTATTTGAAAGTTATCTGACAAGTAGACGTAGAGAAGAAGATTCGAAGTATTCAGAACTTGAATCTACCATGAGATTTAGATCCACCAGTCAAATCCATTGGTTCATAATTCGGAGCCAATGTAATGATGTAGTTATGATCCTATAAAATGACTTCAGGTTATAAAAGCTACACACAACAAAGCGTTTATCCATTTGGTGATCACTGATCAAAAAATATATCCGATTTGTAATTTACAATTAGAAGTCGTCCGAGATAAAGTTAGCGGTACAGAATACAATTCAAAGTATTCAATGTTTCTATTCTACGGAACTTCTGGGACATTTAGGATCTCCAGACTGTACGCCGGGAACAAAAAAAAATTAAACAGGTGACCGCAAGAGAAGCTGCGAAGCTTCAATGAATGGTATGCCTAAATATTGCCGGATATACAACTTCAGATGCGGAAATAGAAATATTTCGGCACTTCCGCTCTATCTGGAGATATACAAAGAAGGTCTAAGGGTCGCACTACGTACTTTTACTGCTCGACAAAATTAGGGTTCCGTGGACGTCTCAATCAACGAACGGTCCGTGCTAATCATGATCATCGGCGCCTTTTATTGTTGCGTTTAATTGCAAATGTTAATGAAAGGTCATCTTGGGAAGAAATAACACAAAGCAGAAATGAAATACGCAAAACCCAGAAAAAAAAACATCGCATAGACTGAAAAAAAAAACATAATCGAGTCAACGAACCTTACACGAATTAAAATTAGGCGAAAAGTTTGTTAACATGTTTGCACGAAGCTTCTTGTTAACGCCTAATTACGCGTTTCACATTTGCGTCTTTTTATCTCGTTTACAATTAATTTACATTTATTTCCTACGGGTTTTCACGACGCAAAACGCGGCCGCTATTTGAAGAGGGAAATTTTTAATTGGCGCCCAAATGAGACAATTTCACGCAGACATACGGCGGCGCAAAAGGAAGGAAACATGCCGAACGATGGTCGACATAAAAACTAATGGCTTGCCCGTTCACACTCAGAATGCATGTAAAAGTGGTTAAACATTGCGCACGTAAGTCCAGCCTGTTCAATGGCAATTAACATAGCGTGATTATTAGCACGTGGAATTAGCGCTGCGATGATTAAGTATTCCTCCGATTAGTTTAGCTCGCGTTTTTTTCGTATTTGGCGTTCACAAATAAACGCAAACATGCAAACTGACGAGCGTATTTGTTGCAAATGAAATCGGCCCAACCTATTTGCTGTTTTGTGCGTTGATTGACTGTTTCGGTACGCCCTTAGTATGAAAAAAAAACTAGTGCATTGGGAACATCGTACACAATTCCATTCAAACGATGCACATGTTAAAACATTTACGTTTTCAGTAATACAGGAACGACATCAGCAATCATTCAAATCCGGTCCGACAATAATAATACATTTTTCAGTGTTGCATTTTGTTACGTAACCTCATCGCGGTTGATGTACTCTCGACAAACTATCGTTAGTTATTAAAACATGACAATGCATTCGGGCACTGGTCGCAATTTGTCTCTTTTTTATTATTAACAGCAATTAATTTGGCAGAACGAAAATCAGCGTTGCCGATGCCGAAGGGCCGATTACCCCGTTTAGGATTTTGATTAATTTTGCATTTTAAAAACTGTGGTTAGGCGCGACAGGTTATATTTGTGCAGGCATGTATGTCATCAAAAGCCATGAAAATATCTATGGAGCTACCTTTTGTTACAAATCATAAACTGGTTGTACACCGTCAGTCCGATTATAGAAAAACCGTATTTTGATACTTTTGATACAAGTTAACCACATGTTTGTTCCACATAACTTCCAAACTTTTAATCTGTTATTCGTTATTTTAAGTGCTTACTACTTTGATACAAGGATTTTGTGAAACTAGAAACCATTCTGTGAAGCTACAAGGGTACCCCTCAGAGTAATTGTACCTTGATAGATTCGTCTCTATGTGGTCATGATATAAAACCTCTTCGATTATTGAATATCTAAGATTTAAGAACTTCGATACTAATTTTAAATCCCATAATATTTATATGACCTAGCCACATAGCCACTAGAACTCTCTAGATTAAGGTTAAGTAGGTTTTCTGATAGGGATCATTTATATACTGACAACTCGGAATAATGATTGCGTAAACCTATAAAGGTTCCTTTAGAATTCATAAAACTCATCTATATATATCTAAAGCCACCAAAGAAGGTCGAAATTGACATAGTATCCCAGAATATCCCTGAAATATTATTCCCATGTATTCTTGTTATTGCCAACATCTTCAGTTGACAACATGAAGACGTATGCTAATTGGCCCGCATCAATCACAGTATCACGTGCGGAAAAACGCGGCCGTTGAAACATGTTTACAATATTTTTAGCCGCTGCGAAATATTTAGGTCAAAGGTGTCGCACTACCGTGCGGATAATTCGTCATCTCCCGCGAAATCAGCATCGGTGGTCTCGGATATTTATACGCGGAGATGGCCCTGTGAGAAAACCATCAATTGGCCTTAATGTCCCCACACGCATGCCTACCCGATTCATAGATAATTAAATGTGATTGTAGGTCAGATATCAAGTGTTTCAGGTGAGAACCTCAATAAAAATTAAAAGTGCGCGTTTCCTTATCAAAAATTTCCAAAGCGCCAAGAGTCGATAAGCTAATTCTGTAATATTTTTGATGTATAATCTTGTAATAACAAACGCATCATTAAAGATCGTCTATCACGTTGTGATGGAACTAAGCCTGCGAGACGATGAATGGCTAAGATCAGGGAAGCAACCCAGCCTGCCAGAGAGTCTGGCAGGCGTGTCATCAATCATTTTCCCATTGCGGCAGAGAGCATGTTAAAAATCACAGTGGACAATGCGCTAATTGTGCGCTTCCTTGCAGCAGGCCAGGGGCCATGTGTTCACGATCCACTTCAGCGCGTACTGCATTCCGACGGTTTTATGTAATGCACGGTTGAAAAGCTATCTCCATCAATCTGCTCTGTGGACCAGGGCAGTCCACCAGCGATCTTCCCAACCACATAACCTAACGTTATTGATTCGATTAGTAGATTCACAATGATGGACATGTTTATTCACGGCGTTCGCAAAAATACTCAGTTATGAACACAGAACACGTGTGCGGTATGAGTCAGAAGATCTGAAATAGAGCAATAGAGGAATCTGACATCTAGTAGTAATACTATGCAATCTATTACGGAATAACATGTATTAACTTGATTAAGAAAATGTATTAACTTGAACATGAATATTGAGATTTAACAGTAGTTTGAAAGTGTTGAAATTTTGTCGCAGACTAATCAATTAGAATGGGTTTGGTTTAATAATATGTGCAATACACGCCTCTTGTAGAAAATAGGTCACACTTGTACTAACAAGTTCTTGCCTATTTTGTTATTTATAAGTATACTTAGGTAGTGCACTGTGAAGCGCTATGTAATTATTTATTTGCTTTATCAATAGATATTAATATGAAGCCAACCGTTTAAGCACTCTTTTCTATCATTGTAAACAATTACTCTCCGTGCAAAATCCTGCTGAATAAATAAATGAAATATATTAATAACTTTAACAGTTTCCCTGTGAATTATACACGCATTTTAAACATTGCTAATGCCAGATTATGTTATTTACATCCGTAATAATTACAACATATTTCATGGACTATATTGATTTATCGGCGAATTATCTCGTCCTCTTTTATTTGTGTACATGTTTCGAATGGAGCTACAAGTCTCAATTTCAGCGCGTAAACTGTTGATAACTCACGCTCGAAATAGAACGAGCACGACACGAGCACGACGGTGTAATCGCCACAACTACTATCCCTTGCCAAAATTGCCACAATCGCGCTCTGCCTCTCAGCGGGCATGCGCTTGCGAAAGAGTGTCTTCCTGCAGCGTATAAATAATGCCCTGCAAAGCGGAGAGCGAAGTACGCCGGGCGTCGCCAAAATAATCAACGATTTTATTACACCGAACCGCAGGCGCAAAGCAGTGCGATCTACGGACAAAAACTCGGTCTCATAGAAAATATGATAGCGCTGCAGGAAATGATCACCGTTTAGGCTGAGCTCGTGAATTTGATAACATTAAATAGCTTATCATAATACAAAGGCAACAATACTTTTCTGTCCCTATACTTGGGTGTCCTTGATACAATATTATTCAGAATACATGAAATATGAAAAATCATATATCAGTTTAAAGTCTACCTACACCGGGTAAGTATCCTTTCTGCCCTGTAAGTAAGTGAGTGCCATCATCTTGTCGATTTCTGGAAATTTGTGGTGATTAATCATCAGCTGCTCGTGGACTTACGAGTTTGTTTTGTAAAGTCCGTGTAAAAACTAAAACTTTTTAGGATTCACCTCTTTTATATTTCTTATTTCCACATAATCTCGATTTAGATTAATGCCCTTCATCCTGTAGTTTGCTGATCCCTTCCGAATAATACGATTTGTTTAAGTCTGTGAAACATGCATTCGTAATCACATCTTCGTTAGAGTCACACTGATGTCAGTCAGATTGTTGTTTCATCTCAATGTTCATGCGGTAATTTCGCTGTAACAACTGAAAACCTCCCACGATTTCATTTCGGGTACAATAGCATACAATAGCAAAAGTGTATTCTCGTTTATTTGAGATGCCCACAGCACTACCAATCACAAGTACCTTTTTTAAATCCTGGGCGATCAACGCCACTAGCATTGCGATCAACTTTTGTCTATTGTGCATGAATCAATTATATGGGTCAATAATGGAGATTACCCTCACGAATGCTAGTCTGGCTTAACCGACTTCCCTTAAATTCAGCGAGATCTAGCTGCTCGCTACATAGCAGTCTTTCAGGTGCTAGGGATACACAAGTGTAGAGTAAGTACTCATTATTGGCTAGGTGGTACCGGGTCTCGGCATGACCTGGACTAAGCTAACAAGTAGCCTTATACAGCTCTTTTTCAGGTTTATAATTTCTTGGGTTCTGTCAGATGAAACATCGAGTAACTTCTTGGACTGCCTAGGGTCCTCTTCGATCCTCCAGGCGTTCTCGTGTCCAGGCGTTCTCAGAGAATGGATCATTTCCCAATCCATTCCCTCACTATAATACTTCACAGGTTCGTTCAGGATCATCTTGCCTACAATACTCTAATGCACTCATTGCATTATGCCTAATTCGCCCTACTTCTTTGAGCAATTTCTTGCAGTTCCATGTTGCTTTCGATAGCATGTAGACATGATTTCAGCTTGAGCTATAGAGGTGAGACCCCCCACCTACGGCACTATATTCGTAACAATTTGGCCCATGGATTCCATTGCCAAGGTTTGCCCCCGGTTAAATTCTCGACTTTGGGGATGCGGCCGGGCGCGTCACCGTCACCGTGAAGCCGCAATTGAAGTCGTATATCGAGGACACATGGTCCATCGGGAAGCAGATGTAAAAGAAGTCAGCCCTGCCTAGCGTTTCAAGGACCTTTTCTCTTCTGCCATCTCTTACTCCACCAGGGAAGTTATCAATGATTCGTGGAAAATTGACCGAAACAGAGCGCCTCAAACGTCCATTATTAATTCTAGGCATATGATCACTCCGAAAGAATTGAAATCACTTGCTGCAGAGGTACCATAATGTTTAGCATGCTTTTCTGTCATTATTTGTGGTCTATTTTTTGAAAATGCTTCGACTTCTTAGATTTAAACGAACGAAAAATTCGAAGAAATGGAGCTAGCTGGCTGAAACTTGGGGTGTGTTAATGCAAAAGGTACCACTCTAAGAATAACTTCAATACGCATCAAGCGTGGTCATCATCCTAAAGCTTTTTGAGTGGAGCTCCACGTTTTTTCAACCCGCGTATAATCTAGAGTCAAGACGCGATAACCACACTATATGACTCTATAAACCGTTTCTTTATTTATTTCTTCTTATAGATTACCTTCCATTGATATATTAGACGTTTGATACATCCTTTCAAATATATCCCTTAAAGTATATTCAACTTTCTACCATAACTCAAATCAAGGAAGAAAATATAAAAATAGTGTCACCTCATAAAATAGATACATTAAATGCTAACTAATTTTATTAAGTGTTTACGGTGACACGAAGACGGTAGCATGAAATGAATATAAACGCCCGCGTGTCGGAAGAGAACTTTCGCTACTTTCCGTAATTACCACACAAAAATAGTTCATTAGTTACCGGCAGCACTATTAAAATGATTACGAAATTTATGCATCAATTTTCCGGCCGAAGATACAAGCGATTATAACATTAGAACATTATGAGTTTCGCACCTTCGCTCAGGTATGCCGCAAGTGCAGTAGCAACCAGGAAGCACCGCCAAACCGTCTTCGGCGCGGATGCACACAATGCGTGTGCGCACACACATACGCCACGTATTCCTATTTTAATTAAGATTAATTGCACGAAATTAATTACCGCGCGGCATTCCGACCATATGCGAAATACGCGCCCGGTGTCGGTGGCGCGAAAGATGCGACACTGGCGGCCCGTTGAAGTTACGGCCCGCCACCGCTCAAATGCGATCCCTTTTTGGGCCCTCGTATGTATTCATTACAAGCACTATCGCTTATAACCCAGCCCAATGGACGCAAATCAAATCTTATTAAGCAATCTTTATGAACTGGCTAAATTTTGATACATTTGCGGTTTTGATAAATTACAGTGAATTTTGCAAATGTATATCGTTATGTTGTTAAAAAAGGATAGCTGCAGTCCTGAAATAGCAGAAGCTCTTTACAAACTGCCCAATTTCGTATCCAAACTACGTCAAAAAACACAATTTGCATTTCCCTGTTTTCTGGGTTACATATATAATTTTTGTTTGAGCATGTTGAAATTTCATTTTAGTTTCAAATTATTCATACATGGTATATGATCGCGTTCAGGTGATACCACACATTTAACGGAATTGACGTGCATTAGAACAAAGTAAGATAAACGTAAGGAAAACTAAGTAACTTCTCAAGGGAAGCTTTTCCTGTTAATGTACCGTGAATTTTTACAAGTCTATTCTATATTTATATGATCGACTATATTTATTCATTAGTGGTAAATCGTCATCATGCATGCAATTTCAAACAACGTAACTTTAATGGTTATTAATAAATGGCTCAATATTTATACAAGTATTCCGATTTTTTCCCAGAAAATGTAAGTACATTTCAAATGGAACCCAGGGAATTTTCAAGGATAATAGGTCATTTTTAAATAAAAATTAGGGAATTCTAAATCTATTTTGCATTGTAACGAATATTTGTTTAATACAAAGTATATACAAATAAATGTGTTGAAAATGAAATTTTAAAATTCATGTCATGTTAAACATTGTATCTGTTTGTGAACCGATATATTGTGTGTGTGTGTGTGTGTGAAATTTACATAAACACAGTTTCAGGTGTTCAGGAAATATGTAATCGGAATTTTGTTACATTATTCAGGTGGAACCTCATTCACCAAGTGAAAAATTAGATTTTGGTATTGATACGAATAATTGTTTATATATTTATCCTACTACTGTCGTATAATTCCCCATTTTAGCATCGTATCAGATTACGAAATTCTTATTTTTATACTTTTGAGGAAACGCGTGTCATCCCATGCTCGTTGTACAATGTATATTGCATGTACATAGTGATAAATGTGTTGATAGTGAAATTTTACAAGTACATGTCCTGTTATACAATTTACCTATTTGTTAATCGAAATATTGTGTGTGAATTCTACATAAACTGAAGTGTTTGAAGTGTTTAGGAAAAAAGTAATCATAATGTTGTTATGAGAATCTCATAGGACAAAAAAATCGTATTATTTTGAAAATAGTCTCAATCAGCTAAACTATTCCAGAATTTTTCCTCAAAAATTCAAGTCGATATCTCCACTATTTACGCAATTATACATCATTAAGCTAATAAAAAATAAATAGTACTCTTATGTTTACCTCAAGTTTAACCGGCATTGAACAAAATGAAAAAAATATAGTTACATATTTTTTAGTACTTTTAAATCGATTTTATGCGAGAATGCACTTTAAATTAAAAACTGTATAAAATCATGCAATTTTAACTTTTCTTGAAAATACTCACTACGTCATATTCAAGCTAGTTTTATACAAATAGCATTTTTTTGGTTTTTCGTTTCCGGCCAAAATTAAGGACGCTGGAGCAACTTAGCAACTCAAAAATCGAAATAATATTAACATGGGATCCATTTGTAACATAAATATCGTTTTTCAATCTGATATAAATGGCACTATGTATATATACATCAAATTGTCAGCAAATTCAAAGTGATTTGAATAGTACCTGGGAAAAACATAAAAATCAAGTATCCTTTGACCAGGTAAAGAACCTCATTTAAGTATACTCCAAAACATGAACAATGTAACTTTAGATAGTGAAGTATAGTATTTGAAGTATCAAGGATCATAGATCGTAGAAAACGCTTAGAAATCACAGAACAATGATTTATAAATAAACCATTGCAAATGTATCAATATTTCTCTGACTCCATAAGTTTCTCCTATATATTCTCATATTTATTGTCGGACACATTGATATATTTGAGTTTTGATAAATCCTTTCAATGTTTCCTTTAAAGTATCCTGACAATATTTCATGCGATTGAAAATATTCCTTCAAGTTTTACAGATCCGATGATCCTAAAGTTGTTTTATTCGCATATTTATGGAAAACAGTAAATATTCGCATATGATTGTATACTCCTACAAATAGACCATATGAAAAAGGGAATAATTATGTACAAATCTAATAGCATTTGAGTTTTGCACGTATGTTTATCTTATTCGATCATATGTCATTGGATGTGCCAGTGAAAATAGTAAACATTCACAAGGAAGCCGTACATTGTTGCGTTTATATATAGCCCAAGAGAGTTTGATTTGTGCTTAGCGCTTAACGGTGTGCACTCCAACAGCAGGACATGGCGGCGGCAGCGGTGGCGGCATGAAGCAACCGATGCGCGGATTACGTCAATAGGCTTTACGGGTGCCAATTTTAGTCGCGGGATATCATTTGGCTCGCGCTAGCAACCGCCCCGCGCGACACTAATACGAATTAGTCAATTCGTATTTACTCACACACTCGCACACACTCGTACATACGGATCATATGTACGCAAAATACTCCGGCTGGGTTGGGTTGGCATATTTTTAGTGCATACGGCGTAATATTAGTTACGCGCCGGCCGGTTGCGAATTTTTACGCGACCGCCGCCCCCACCTCTGCTCACCTGCAATTACGCTAGCCGCTTTTATTTCGTGCATAAACAAATGCAGGGCATCGGCGAATTGCATTGATCGCGGCTTGCCGCTTGAATGAAATCGGACGCGATCATCGTTAATTAAACAGCGCAATGCAGCCGCGCCAATTTGCTTGCTGCCATCGGGGGAGCGGCAAGCCCCGAAGGGTGGTCGCAATGCACGGCCAAATCCTTCTATCCGCGAGCGCACGCCGATGCGATACGTGAAAATCTTGTATTATTTCAAGCTGGTTCAATTATTTCGCGCCGGCCGGCGCAAAATCTAATCTGCTGGGAATCAGTTTTCAGTTTTAACACGTACAATTGATCACAAATAAACACTGCTATAATTTCAAAGTGGTATTGAAACTTGTTGTTTTCTCACCCAATATTTTATAATAGATTTTCCGTTATATAGCATAACGTATCTATTTCTTTGGTTTTCATTGCCGAATAATTTAGAAAATGTAATTTCACCTGTTCAAGCCGGCCTTGTGGCAGTGATTGCTAAGTCTTTGATGGAAGCAGATTGCCCTAAGTCACAGAATGTAGTGGCCAAAACGAAGGTCATGAAACTCATCTGGTTACCTACTGTGAACTTTATTGGGAAACAGACGACCCTGGTACAAAGAGAACTAGAAGTGTAGTTCATTGTTATTATTCAGACACAGCCAATTCAGAATAGCGAGAGGAATAGATCACAATACCACAGGAAAATTTTCTGCACAGTATCTAGTCAGGTTAAAAATGAGAGAGCTCAGAGAAATGATAACGGAATACTGCAAAATCTCAAGAAATGCCTTCACAGATGTGGTGATGTCATTTCAGACATTCTATCTAAATCTAGTCTCACCATTTGTACGATAGAAGTTACCAATAACTTCGGTACGCCTTATTGACATTCTAGAAAATGTGGAAGACAATTTCGCCAGCAACGATTATGGAGAGGGCCCACAACATAATATGTGATTCTAAAGTCGCCCTCAGGGCACTGTCATCACCAGTCTCTGTTTGTAGCAGATTGTGCCAAAGCATTCAACATACTGACCAAGACTACAGCGGTGAAACTAATCTGGGTACCTTGGAATGGTAGCATTGCAGGAAACCCGAAAGCAACATAATTGGCAAAAATGGAACGAGGGGCGAACTCATCGGCCCTAATCCATTATGCAGAATATCTGCCGAAACCGCAAAGTCAATCATCGAACCCAAACGGAGGAAGAAAAGCAGGAGCATTGGGTTAGAAGTAAGGAAATGGCACACACGACATTGTTCCTTGCTGAGGGTACCACAGGGAAGTTTCCTGCTTGAGACCTACGCTGGATACACCTGAGGCAGCTAACAGTGTTCGTGGCGAGACACTGCAAGACAAGTGTAATAACAGTGAGAATACCACACTACCTCACCTATGGAATGGAGGAGGATGGAAAAGCCGCGGAGAAAATTCATAGGTATCGAATGACTGCTAACGGGACCACGAAAAAATGTTTCATGAAGGGACCCGATTAGGTTTCCTAAGGGCACCATGGATACATAAGTGAGGGAATAGTGTAGTCGGCAATGCTGCAGTGCAATATTGGGATTCCCTCAAAAAAATCAATGCATTCAGATACTCTCCAGGAAAGGAATTACAACATACATAAGGTATGATATTTCCGCTATTTCCTTATCCGCCAAACAAAGGGAAACACTATATTCAGATGAAAATCAAACTTCCAACATTCAATGGTTATGAGTGATAACAATATCAATAAACTCGGCGCGCGCCTCGCCAAGCATATACGTTAGTTGCGTTATGGCATCGTAGTTTTCACTTTAGCAATTTCCTAAGATATACAACAAGCTCAATTTCCTTGGATATGTAATTTATCGAAAGTTCCGTGCATCTTAAGGCACTCAACCTATATTTATACGCATCTTACGAACGCAAATTTACACGGGCCCCGCCTTCGCAGCCGCACTGCAAACGGGCGGGTGTGTTGCGAGCGCCAGATACTAGAATCTAGTTCATGCGCGCCTGTTTCAAGTGCAAGTCTTTAAATATACGCCCGGCCTTGTTGTGGATTGTACACGACTGGCCGGCGCAATGCAGCGGCAAACAGCAATCGTAAAAAAGTGAAAAGTTTCACCGCGCCAAACACAGAAGAGCACACGTAATATTTGCGGCAAGCGTCTAAAACGTCTTCGACGTGATTTACGCGCCCGTTCGCCACGGCCGCGGCGCCGTGCCATTTTCATGCGGGCCCCTGGACAGCAGCACACAACCGGAAAAGTTTCTTCTTGTTAGTCGTCGCCGACGCCCCGAATTCCAACTCTATCGAAAGTTGCGGTCGGGTGCGGGCGCGGGCGATGCGTGTAGGTGGCGTCGATACATGCACGTAAAATGTGAAGGCGGGAGGGCGGCATAGGGTAGTGGGCGCACTCTAAACACCAAAATAAGTGCCACACTCCTGCGACCCTCTTGCGCAAAGTGGCGCAACTATTTAACTTACAACTTTAACTTTCTCATTTTCAACTTACATACACCAATACAGTTTTGAAAGGGTCATAAGAGTGGCTGTTTCATGTTATAAGCAAGAAAAAGACTAACTTCCTTCGCATGGGAAGATAGGAAGAAGAAGTAATTGAAATGTATTCAAGGATAATGCTAGATGTTTCTGGGAGTTATAATAGATCGTGACCTGAAATATCTGTTGATAAAAGTTAAAAAATATAAAATATACCTATTCTGCAGTCTACCTCATGGTTTACCAAACTGATTCTGTCATGAAACCAAAAAATTCAAATGAAAAAAGTTGCGAAACCATGAGCCTGTGCTGAGCTCTCTCAGCTTTATCCTGCATGAGCAGGAACGTTCTCTGCGAAACACTCTACAAGTAATAGTTTTGGGTGTGCTATTTCCTTCGTTCTTTTGCAACGAATTCCTATTGACATTCTGCGAAACAAAATGGTCTCTCTTGCCAAATCCTTTATTATTTATATATTGAATGAATATGTCCAGAAAAAATTTAGAATTATTAAGTGTATTTCATCATAAATCACTTTGAAATAAAATGGAATCAATGGAAGGGAGAATTCATAGGCAAAAATGAAAATGCATCTAGTCTAATTGTAAGTCATATTCTGCAATCTAGTTCAAGGTTTATCAAACTTATTCTATCATAAAACACAAAAACAAACAGGGTCTGTAGTGAGCTCTCTCATGTTTATCCTGCTTTGATCATTTGCAGGACATTTCTCTGGGGTGCCCTTTGCATGAAATAGGTTAGTGTAAGCAATTCCTTGCTTCTTGTGCTTTGGTAATTATCAATCGGCATTATGCACAGATCATTGCAGGCACCTCATGGTATGGGGCACCTCAAGCACCTGCTAACGCGAAGAAATTCTAACGCAAAGGTCCTGAGTCCGTTCTGTAGTGTCACTAAAATTACGATCTTGCTGTCAGGTCCTAACTGGGGTGGAGAACTGGACAATGGACTACACGTCACCGTAAAATTGCAAAATAATATATAACAACTCTAACGAATTAATTTGCAACAGTATACCATTCAAAGTGCTCATATTCTAAATTTAGTGAAAATATAGTAGATGAGAGTTTAACCAACGTTATATAAACACCTGCCGAGTATTTGTGCTTACACGGCAAACAATCAAACAAGTCCTAATTGCTTCATTCACACGTATACGTACATTGTATGCATGGGTGCACGGAATAAGAGTGAAAAAAGTAAAAATATGTGGCCGTCGTGCCACGATCACATGTAGAGTTCGGATGTACAACGTAAACAAACATATGCGCTGTATACGCACTGACATGAACACAAGGTCAAGTGCATTACGTCTAATTCAGGCATAATTCGATGATTCGTAGAGAACATCGCGATTAGATAGAAAACCATCGATCACCTCGAAATCTTCCATGAGTCGAGTGTAATTGCTTTATAGCGACCGCAACAGGACGGCAAATGGGCAATAAAAGTGTCGTGAAATTTAAATATTTGCTGTGGCTCATGGTAAGACCGCGCTAATTGCGAACACGTATCGACGTATGAAGCGGTCATACATTATGCACGAACCGCCGTAAACAACGCTGATTTTTCACCGGTCGGCCCCGTCAGTAAGATACGCACCAAACATTTGGCAAATAATTGTCGGGCGAATGCAATCGCCGACGGTTTTAATCGAGCGTTCATTAAACGTGTTGAATTTGTGCACATTCGCGCAATATTCCCCGAATGAGCGTTTCGCAAAAATAATGCCGCACTAGCAATTCGTTAACGGACACACGCGCGCTGCGTGGCAGAGCGCTTGTTAGCACTATGCAATGCGCATTGTACATATTTGGAAAAGCGTGCAGCAATAAAATATTTATGCACAACTTGAACAGGCGCACGGACACGAGCCTGCTGTGAGCAGCTGTATGAAGCCCCGGGGCTGATAAAGGAATCGCTGGCGAATGCATAATTTTGCCAATTCGCAATTAATACGCGTTGCTAGAGCACGCGTCAGCAAAGATCGAAAAATTGCGATGAAGAGCAACATATTGCGCAGCAATTATATATTTGATAAATAGGTAAATTCCATCACAGAATTTTCCGCTGTCCAGCTCACAGTTTAACAAACTTTTTCTAGCATTATACATGTAACGTTAGCGGCTATTATTATGTAAGGTCGCGGGACCCTAACGAGTTCAGCAGCAGAGTAACAACGAAGAAACGGAGAAAAAAAAGTAAGCTCGAGACACGTCAACACGACAGATTAAAATGTACTTATTCAATGCAATGCTGGATTCAAACCAAACTTAATTCAATGTATTTTATGCACAATTTAAGCGACAAGGGGTAGTTAACTGTACGCAGCGACCTCTCAAGCTTCGCTACCAAACCCAAATATATAAGGGCAAAGAACATGGGTCTGAGATGAGCTCTCTCGGGTTTATTCTGCTTAGACCAGACCGGAAACGCACATACAATCAAAGTTCTGATAACTACCTTCAGGCCAGCGCTTCATGAGACAAAGGTACCACACTTAATGCGATAATCATTACGTCGTATTACCAGTCACAATTTCGTGGCTTTGTGGTGAGCTTTCTCATGTTTATCCTGCCTAGGTCTTGGGCAAGATTTTTTCCTATGCTACAAATCGTTTGGCTTATGCTTCTGCCTTGTTTCTGTGCCATTGCTATTGTCATTCTGCATAAGGTACAGGGTGGTATTATGCTCCCTGACTGAAGATACAGTATTTATCCTGAATGAATATGTGTAGAAAAAATAAAACTATAATTATGAATATTTCATCATGATTAACTTGAAAACTAGGTTCAAAATAGATTAAATGGACGGGGACAGTGACCTAGACTCTTCTACCAACCTGATAACCAGTAAAACATACCTGTCTGAACGGAATCTAGTCTAAACTTGACTAATGCAGCTCACAATCATTATCTTCATCATGATACCTATTATAAAATTTACCCTTATTTAGTTATTAAAATGTTTTATGCTCACAGTACTTTACGCTTTTCTTAATCGCCATCAGTTCCATCAGAACTGCTTTTGAGAGTCGTTTAACCTATACCGACCGGGTAACATAAAAAGCACTAGTTTACCTAGCCGCCTGAAATTAGCTGCAAAGGTGACAAACTAATTTCGCCGGCCGATCACCACCATCAGGCGCTTCGTGCGCCAAAGGTACCACACTTAACGCAATAATCATTACGTCGCATTAACAGTCACAATTTCGATGATAATGCGATAACGCGCCGATAACAATTTCCACCTGCTACAAGACCTTCGTCATTACGCTAGCAAGGCAACATTTGTACGGTCATAAATATTTTTCTTCCTTGAAAAATTCAACACAACTTTTTTTATCACATGATACAACAATCACATTTGTGACAATAAATATCACGAAATAATTATAATGTACACAATTAAGCTATTAAAAAACAGTGTATATGTCATAAAGATTTATCAAAATGAACAAAATATTAAGTGGTTGCTGGCAACATTCGCCCAGAGGCATGTAAAAATTGAACTAATGAAACAAGAAAAATACATTTTCTTCACATTCCCACAAATCCAAAGTGCATTATAACAGTGACGATGTGCAACCATGTCACATTCCGGTTCCTAACGTCCCAATAATAAAAGTATGGAGTTATTTTTATGATGGCGATAATAGTTTTCGACGCTGTTCATTTGCTAATCGTATTAATAGGGTCCACAAACATTGAAAACAACTTTGTTACAAAAAACAACATTAAAATGAATAGAATCTTTATCATAAAAGAACATAATTCTGTATCTAGTACATTTTATGACCAGAAACACAGCTCTTTTCAACTCATATAAACTTTGTTACTGACTAATTACTATATTTTTACTGAACATACATTAAAACAATTGATATAACAAATGAATCATGCATTAATTGTATATGCGTACAGAAAAGTAGGTTTTTTCTAGAAAATATATTACAACGAAAATTTGAGGTATTTTTGAGTGTTGCAAATACAAATTTGAAAGCATTTTGTGTTTCTTTCTGCTTTAAAATGTTCAATGTTCATCCGGTATATTTAAAATGATGTCCAAACAAAGTTTATACAAATTGAATTTGGTTTGCTGAGCATCAGGTACGTTTTTCGAGGCCTTTTAACAAAGTCACTCCGTTCATCCACGCTTATTGAATAATGAATAGAAGTGAGGCGTCTGCGAATAGAAACTAAGCGCGATTGGAATAACCGAATTCAAAGCGCTATTACGACGCGCTAAGCGGTCGTAACTATGCGTTAATCAAATATGAAACGCTAGACGGCCGTCGCCTCGTTGTGATAATACGCGCGAGTCGAAATTGTTTCGACGGGACGTCGACGGAAGGCTGGCCAAGATTTCTTCCAAACGCGCCACGACGCATTATCTTGTCAGCCGGCTACCGGTCTCCCTGCCCCCCACCCACCCCCTCGCGCATGCCGTGGCTCCCCTGATAGAACCTAATGTATGTAATACGGTGCGCTCGTTACATTGTTATGCCACGACGCAACGCGCGGACGTGTTGCCATACAATAAATTAATGATACACTGAAAGCGCTCGGGCGCTCGTATGCGCTCCCCCTGAGACGGTGGCGACAACAATACTGCCGCCCCCAGATATACACCGACATGCCTCATATCTCTACGGCTGAGTTGACAACGTATGCCACGGTGTATATACATATAAAGCATGTCGAAAACATTGCACATGCGAGCTCGAATTGAATTGGCATTCACGCGTAAACCCGCCGGAGTGGACCGTGTCGAAAGCGCGTAAAAATCCACATCGAAAAATCATTATTGCCGCACTTAGAGCGATTTTTATTGCGCGTATTGTTAGCCGGTTTGCAATCTGGCGATACACGTAGGCGGGCCCATGAATATCTGGTTGATGGGGCAACGTGGGGCAAATCCAAGCAGATATATGGCAAACAGCAATAAATTACTGATTTAACGCACTGTGACAAAATAACATCGATAAAAAAACATAAAATTTGTATATGTATATTTTATAAAGCCAAAGAACGTAGTTAAACGTATAAACGGCGGTGTAAATTTAAATAACCATCATTTAATTGCATATTAAACGTGCGCTTTTAAAATGAAATTTACTAATATCAATTTCTGGCAAACCGTACAAATCATAATATAAATAAGTTAAATATCAAATATTTACTGCCATTAAATGCGGGATTGTTCTAATAAAAAATGCATAAAATGACAAAACTGAACGAGTTGCGAAGGCAGTCTCTAACTGCTTGACGTTCATGTTATAAGAGTAAGAGCTAGGCATGTCAAAAAATATCGATATCGATAAATATCGATATATCGGCCCCAAAATATCGAAATTTATCGATAATTCCGCTTTGAATAATATCAATAAATATTGATTTTTTTTCTATTTTTTAACACTGACTGAATCGCCATCTGTTTTACATAATGTAAACAATCTTTAAGTTTGAATTTTCATGAAAACTCATAGGGGTGAAGAAGTTATTGCCTATGCTGCGATTAATGAAATCAAAATAATATTTTATGATTTTGACCTATAATGATTTTATCATAAAATCGATAATATCAAGTACTATTTAACAAATTCTACATTTTATATTTTTTGAAGAGTTAAACCAAATTGTTAGCTGGGAACACTGAAGGCATCAGTGCACGTGCAGCACTATAGTGAATTCTAGTACCTTTGTACGAGAATTCACTATAGACTGTTATTAACACATTATTGTTTGATAAGAAAATATGGAATATTTAGATCTTTATAGCAAGACGAAAGCCGGTGGTTTCCGAAATTTATAGATACCTCTGGAAGAGGAATCTACGTTTTGATAACTCGATTTTGATATAACTTAATAAGCAAAGAGAAATGCAGGGTTTGATCCACCATATAAAACTAAAATCAACACGCATTAATCGAAGCAAAACCTCAGAGAACAACAAGATTATATACTATTATATCGATACCAAAATAGTTTTTCAAGGTCAGCCATTGTTTATAAAAATAGATTTTTCCTTTATATTTTATGACTGGTTAAAATTGAAAAAAAAAGAGATAAAATCGTGAAATATTGTACTGTATTTCAATATGTATGGAATTCCTTCATTTTCATGAAAAGTAGAAATATGGAATGTGATTTTAATTTATCATAAAATTATCATAAAATAGAAAATATCAAATACTATTTAACGAATTTTACATTTTATATTTTTTCAAAAGTTCAACAAAATTGTTTGCCATTATTACACATTATTATTATTGTTTGTTAAAAAAATGTGGAATATTTCTTTATACATAAGGCTAAAGTCGTTAAGTCGTAAAGTCGATCCACCATATGAAAATAAAATCAACTTTAATCGTAGCAAAACCTTATTGAGCGGAAATTTGTATTATTGATTTGAGATTTATA
>WSZQ02152551.1:0-38856 GCA_019419845.2 Weissflogia rhopalogaster
AATGTCAATTCCCTGTTGGACAATTGAGACACGTTTCAGGGTATATATATACAAATGCGTATGTGTGCAAATGTAAGTGTGTGCGTATAGACATGTTTCTAGGAGTGTGTTCAAGTTAGGCGTTGTTCACACCGGCGACTTCGGTTTCGGGCTTCTATACCTAGCCTTGTCCGACGAATGTAGTTAAAAAAAGACAGTTAGTGTTGCTAGTTTGCTCAAAGCCAAGGTAATTAAACTGATCGGGCTTCACAAACTTTTACAATCGTTGTGATGATAACGAACGTTACTAACAAAAAGTAGGTATATCTGAACATGTGTAGAAGTCATGACTCTATCAACGGTATAGACGAGGGAGAACCAAAGCCGAAGGGTGGGTGCCACTGAAATGCGAAGCCGAAGCGCGCTCGCTGTGTGAACGCATCGGGCTTCGAAATTTCGAGCTCGGCAAAGCGAGGCGAGGCGATGCCGCCGGCGTGACAGGCCCCTTAAGTTAAACTAATACTATATATCTACATGCAACCGTTGGCGTTGCGTAGACATGTAATATGCATATTTTTCGCATTAATCAACACATTTGTAAATATGCATTAGTACGATTTTTTTACTTTTCTAACAGTATAATATGTAAACAACTAACCTTATACTTGTTATTATATTATATTTGTTAAAACATGTTTGGCTAATATTTAATTATAAGAGGACGAGGGAGAGGATTTCGAATAAAAAATGAATATCATTTCAACAAGCTGATTATTAACAATTGTGTTCATATTAAATTATTTGTACGTGTACTGAAAGCTGGCTTTGATGAACTGTAGCTGGAGGAAACAAAAGTACGAGAACTTCAACTCGTGCGCCAAAATCATCAAGCGTGCGTTAAAATCCTTTGGTGCACACTTTTAGAAGCTACTAATGAAACCCACTAACGCATATTCTTTTCTTTTACAATCATAATGGCCTCCTTTTATTAAGATTTATGCATTAACACGTTGATGCCGGCGCATGATATGCCTGTCCGCTGTATCGAGCGCTTTCTTATGCCAATCTCACCCTCCGTTTTTCACGCGTACGCCCCTGGTTATTTACGATTGGTATGGCAACTGCACGTCTGCGATCTCGACAACTATCAGATTCAAATTATTAATTCAAATTTCAACGACCGAAAAACTTTTCAAACGAACCAAATATTTCAAATTTATTATTTATTATATTTGACATGTATTATTGATTTATAATATTTAGACAGGCAAGGGATAATTTCTCTTCTGCTTATCTTCAATATGTTTGATATTACATGATTCCACTTTATACGTTTTATACGGAAACCAAAGCAATTTGATTTTAAAAAAATACTCTCTGTAATTGGTTTTAATATGATAATTCGTAAAATATCACAAATTATTTAGACAGTTTAACAGCGCCTCTCATGTGAAAAGTGCTTACTAAACAATGACAAGAGCGAAAGCAGTGGCGTAGCAAATAATCAATATTTTTTAAGCCACCGCAATCGCCGGTGACATACGCCGCCCAATAGAAGATGCATACGTGATCCACCGGTGGGGCAGGCCGCGCCGGCGTCAACGTGTTAAGAAGGCTTTGGAACAAACATTTTTCGAAAACGCCACAAACGATACACGTGTGGAAATTACGTTTGGGACACTCTTCTCTCAGCAGTGTGTCCAAAATAACCATTTCCACCCGTTTATCGATATATTTGAGTACAATTGCTAAATGAATTAAATTGTTAATCTTTTCTTTGAAATTAGACAATACTAACGTGAACTGAAATTTGTAAGTCTAGAAGAATGTTGATTTTTTTCCGAATAGATAAAAATTAATTCCCTTTGATTTTTGTTTTAACTTTTGAATATGTACATAGGACACAGCGATCCGTAATTATTTCGCAGCTATGGTTTGTCTGTTAAGAGTTATCTATTTGCCACTGGTTAAAATAAAATGAAGATAAAGTGAAGCATATCAACGCTTTGTACATCATGCATTCATTACATGCGTATGGTGTGTAGGAATGTAATGTGCGGAATGTGCTCGTTGGTGGAAGGTGGCAATAATGTGTAATCCACTTACCGCAATAAAAAATAATTGGCACTCAAGGCCACTGCTGCTTGCTACTCTTGGCGGACGCGGCGCGGCGTGCAAAGTCACTTCTGCATTCATAGCCACATCCACATATGTGAATATATGAGTGCACTTTGTCATAATCCGTCGAATTCGATGCGAATTCAACTAACCAAACTCTCACATCGGGCCCACAGCATCAGCACTTGTAAAACAGTAAAAATTGATGGGTTCTCTGTGCGCTGTGTCTCTCTATATTTATCTCGGTACACCTGTAAGTTACAAACAACCGCCACAGCCGCAGAGTTTTTATGCGGGCGTGCGTAGAAACGTTCGATGTTTGTTCGCATGTTTTCAGCTAGAATGTGGTGCAAAACGAGATATCTTACACACACATGCATACACACACATGCGTACACACATGGGCATTTTTTGCGCTGCGATCGTGAGGCGGCAGCGGTTTGTTTTGACACCGACGATGCTGGAGCCGTTCTGGTAGTGGTAGCGGCGGCGGTGGCGGTTGGCGACGCGCAACAAGTTGCTTCCTTTGCATATTGTGTGCCCCGCTAGCGTCGGTTGTCCCGTGGTGGCGGCAAGCGGCGGTGGTAGGTAGCGGGAACCTCTCGGTTGGCTCTTTCGCCGATCTGCCACCTCCGTCGGCACTCCTCTCTCGGTTTTGCGCGACGGCAAGCCACGACTTGTCGCAACGTACTCATCGCCGCCACCGCCGAGCCGCTCGCGCAACCGGAGCACAATCCCGCGCAAACACATAAATCAACACATAATTCACACTACATTTTTCCCTGATTGCTTATGTATTGGCGTGTGAATGTATGTGTTCCGCCGAGAGTAGCACACAAATCATGTTTTGTAATTAACCTCACTTTTACTGCAATATCACCTTTAATCCCCTAATGTCATTAATTTCGTAATTCTACTATTTTTGAGATTTAGGAAATGGAGTGAAACTTGTACGGAACGTCACGGGATCAATTATTTTGTCCGTTATTGATGGGTTTTCGCATATGAATGGGGATTGAGGGTGTTTGTAAAGTTCAGCAATTTTAATAGGTATAGCGATCTAACAATAAGTCCTAGAGATTTTCGTTGATTTCATTGGAAAATACATGTCTTCATCTTCCTAAATATGTTTACAAAATATTTCTAGTTTTCCTAGTTTACTTGTAAATTGATATTTTATTTAGTAACTTTTAGTACGTTTGCGACGTTTTTAAAAATGTTCTAAAAGCATCAAGTTTGATAGTTCTTGGAGACTTAACTATAAGTCGTAGGGATTCCCGTTTCACTTAATTCGAAAGGTTATAGCAGCTTAACTATAAATCCTTCGAAAGTACATATTTTCATCTTCCCAAAAGTGTTCACAAAGTCGTCCTAATTTCCTTAGTTTAGTGGTAAATATGAAAATAGTTTTAAATTTATTTCGCAATTTAGCCACGAAAATGGCAACTGAGCGCAGTTACATCCCATAAGAACTTATCACTGCAAAAATATATAATAAACAAAAACTTGAAAATATATATAAACCAAAATATAGCAATGCATTGATCAAACCGACATACAATCACATGCCAATCTTGTTATCACGCTGGACGTAATTTCCCAGCTTTCCAAGAAAGAAATCGCTCACCATAGAAGCAGAAAAAAAAGTCACCAACATGCAGCTTTTGCCGTCCGCGTTCTGTTCGCCACAAGTTTAATAATTATGCATATATTCCGGAAAAAATACGAACCTCGCCTCGCCGATCATGCCGCGCGACCGCAACGTCCGAGAGCGTTTTCTGTTCTCTACTCGCCAGTCAGTCGTGCAGTTGCTCTACGTTTTCTTAGCGTCATATTTTATTCTCTTTTTTTATTTTTTGCTCCTATAATAATATGTGCAGAGCGTGTGGTTGGATAGGTTGGCATGGCATTGCATGAGCGTGTTGGTCGCGTTTGGCCGGTTTGGCTGACAGGTACACACGCTCACACACATGCATACAAACGCATACTCACATAAACATTCACGCATCAATATACGTACACGAGACTTGTAATAACCACATTTCGATAGGATATACCGGTATACTATAAGTATATATGTGTGTGTGTGTGTGTGTGTGTGTTTGTAGGTGTATTCGGTGAGTAAGTAAGTATGATCCACGTATTTGATGTGGACTGCTCGCATGCAAATGAGTTCGGCACTCTGAACACACACACACACCGCGGGGCCGAGGCATATGTCGGTTCCAGGTGAGTCATGTGACTTCCGAGGCTTTGCGTTTTTTTCTTTAAATTCTAAAGACTGTTAGATTAGGTTGACTTAAGCTAACAGGTGTAAGTTAGGTTAGGTTAAATTGAAATAAGGTTTGCTTAGGTTTGCATAAGTTGCATGTATTAGAAAAGAAGATGTAATTTGGAGTATATATTACAATGACGTAATCTTGGTTGCCTATAGCATAAATTATTTTGAAGAAACAATAATTCGTTTTTTTTTAAATATATAATAGCGAGATTGACTCTATCAAAATATTATTGCATTCAATATATTTGTTAAAATCAGTTCAATGGGACTGTAGGCAACCCAAATATCAACGTCAACGACAACGTCCGATGGCAACGGAAGACGTACGACATTTGACAACACGAACATCGTCGAGGGTCGCCGATGTTCAAATCCAGACCTCAACGTCGTTTCGGAGAACTTATTGAAACGCTATTCGTGTGAATAATAGCGAAGTAGGCATTGCAAGGCGGCTGAGGACCGACGAGGGTGATACTAATGTCAAATTTATTTTTGAAGGGTAGAAATCATCACGCTGTTTTATTATAATTTTATTATTCGTCTTCGACAAGAGACGGCGGTGTGAATCTTCCTATAAATTATGGCAGCTAGGACATATAATTAGAAATAAAATTTTTAAAAAATAATGAGAAAATTCTTTAAATATTTTTTAGACCCTAGATGGCGCTATAAGTCGGCGTAAGATGGCGTTTTGTAAATCACTGTCATTTTTGGTATATTTGTATATAATCAACTAATTTTTGTTTACAACTGCTATTCGAGACTAATTCCGTAATGTGTAAAAATGCTAATTATTGAGTGTTTACAATATTTAGAAGTCCAATCAATTTGTGCATCGTAAATATAGTGTTTTGATGTATACTCATCAATGTAAAATGAAAAGATGATTGTGTGAAACTTTTTAATAACAGATGACGCTGTGAATCGTCTTATAAAACGTCTTCACCTTCGATATACATGTTATATAGAATCTTTTAAGGACACATGTATTTCAGATAAATAATTCGGAAATTGTGTACATCTCCTCGTAAGATGACCAGTGCTAGACAAATCACATTCGTGTCGCTATTTTGTTCGGTGCTTCGTGCAAGCGCGCATATGTCCAATATTCTCCACGCAGCTGCAGTTTTGAATTGAAGCTGCTGAGATCGTGAGCCATGCGACCCACAGTGCGCTGTCGCCATGACAACGTGAATTATAATTTCTATCGGAATTATTGTTATTATTATTTCTGCGTGGTTGTGTGCTACGCTGTACGGTACTACATCGAAGTACACGACAACCTTCACTAGACTATTCACGGCTGACTGCAGCATCTCGCTTCGTTTTCAACAATTTATTTATATCCGACGCTGTATTTTTCGCCCTTGGAATTAGTGTTAACAAAAGCAACTGCGAAACCAGGCAAAAGTCAAAAACTATGAAGCCAAACAAACAACCTTGACTTTACGTCTAGTCGAAGCACACTTTTGAAGAAATATGTATAGATGCAAATATTGAGTTTTGATAAGAGATGGCGCCGCGAATCGTCTTTGAACATTGCTACTTTTTCATCACTTGATAAGTTTATTTAGATACAAAGCCATATCGTCTTGTAAAACTTTGTTCCGATTATAACAATTACATATAATCTATCTTTGGCGCCAAAAACTGTTAAAATGCAAAATTATCACTATAAATTGTTAGCGTAGAGTTTTAAAACGAGATGCACTTTCTGTCACGAACAACACAACATATTCTAAAATTGCAAATATTAATAGAAAATTATATGTATGTCGCTGTAAATCGTCCTGCCTCATTCGATATATGCATACTTGTTTATCCTTTTTATACTCTATAATCATTTATAAACAATTGAAGGCAAAATCAGGTCCGCAAAGCGTAAAGTTGAATATCCTTGACGTCTGCGATCGTCAAATAATGATAGTCGATAAAATTCGACAATTATTTATTCAGTAATCAATTAACAAATTGTTTATGCTATTATCACTGTGTGTGCTCCAGTGCTATCTGTATCTGGAAATAAACACATTCACATAATCGACACTCTTACACAGAGTTCCATACACACATTCACTTACATATATGCAAGCATTTGCGTACTGCTCCAATCATATCATCCCGATGCCGGCGAAGGCCTACGCGGCTCCGAGTTCCACATGGCAAACACTTGACGTTTGCCGATGATAGCATTACATTATCCATTCCGTCGCAACGCAACGACAAACAATAGCATGCGGTGAGTGCGACGAGAGCGGCTGGGAGGTGGAGGAAGTGGGGGAGGGGTGGCGCACCCCGCGAAACGCAAATAGAACTAATATTTGGGTGTCGCCGAACAACTCGCTATCGCGACGCTGCGCTGCCAGCGAATTTAATCCGTTTTGCCTATTACCATCAGCTGCTGCTCCAAAAACTCCCCTTCAGCAAACCACCCACGCACGCAGCGTCAAAATGCATCTGTTTACTTGTAATACCGAACGATAAGCGCGAATATACACGCGTGTATAAATAAAAACGAAATTAATTGATTTCGAAATGCGTACGATACATTAGATTCGATAGATTCGATGCTGCACAAAAGAAAGATAAGCGTAAAAAGAGTTTGGGAAAGAGAGAAATACACACACACATAGAGAGAGAGAGAGAGAGAGAAAGGCAAAACAATGAAAATCAAAATTTTAAATTCAGACAATAAACAATGCGAGGAAATGTTTTTAATTGTATTTTCGAGGATGACTTCGAACGTGGAAATCAACAATATACAAAACAACAAGATGAATGTTTGCATCCACCGTTGTGACGTGTCGCTTTTTTGTAGGAAACGTAAAAATCAACAATATTGAGGCGAAAAATGCGTAGCAACAATTGTTAAATAAATGGCAGTCGGTGCTTCCAGGTTGGCATTGTTTGGCTACGAATGGACCGATGTTTACAGGTGTATAGTGGTCTCGTGGTCTCGAGGGTGCACAGTAGGCGATTTCAAGTAATAAGCGTCATAATTCGACGCTAACGATAAAACTACATATTTCGCAAAAGATTAACTTAAATTTTACAAAATTTACAATAATACTATCGGAATGAATGTTATACCAAAAGATAGCGTAATTCTTCAGCGTTAATAATGAGTAGTTACATTTTAAATTTGCCCTTTTTTAATCAGAGTTATCAGCGATAGAATTTACTCTTTATTGACGATATAAAGGAATGAAATGTATTCATTGCGTCTTACATCAGCATATTCTCTATTTAATAATCTATTTAATGGTTTATAGGTTATTAATTTTTTGTTTGGGTATAAGTATGTTTTGGTAGTGTATATAGAAACGCGCAAAAGAACGCATGTAAATTGTTCATCTACGAATTAAGACTGTGCGTTATTTCGCTCAACAGGAGGGGTGCTCACCTCGTGTTGGCACAAAAACCGCGGTGTATTTGACTCTTATCGAGCGACATTACGTAGAGTTGCAACTTGTTGATGGGTAATTTACATTTAGTCCTCTGCGCGCTCCTAGATATACTACCAAAAAATGATCATGCGCAAATAAAATATTAATAACTCACATATCATTTAATAGATTATGAAATAGACAATATGCTGATTTACACCACATTTCATACATTTTACTCCATCACTACGCCAGAAAAGGCTAAAGTCTACCTGTGATAATTCTATAAAAAAATAAGAACATTTTAAATTTATCTCCTGATTACCAAAGCAGAAGAGTTAAGCTATCTAACAGTATATCACTCATTCCTCTAACATTATTCTAAATACCGTAAAGTTCATGATAAAGAGACGCTAATTGCGTATTTTCCAAGTTTAAGCAGCACCGTATCGATTTATGGCGGTTATTTTGTTGAAATCGTCCAATGTAGGGTGAACCGAAAGGCAGGAATAGGCAGTCAACCTGTCAGTTACACGGTGATACGGTTTGACAAACTCATGAATACTCAATGTTTTTTACGTTGGGTCATGTGTGTCGTATGCGTGATTGACGCTTTTATTTATTCGCAAATGTTTCGTTTCATATCAGGATATCGGCTATTTCAGCAGTTATTTCCGTTATTCTGTAATACAAAAAAAAAGTATGCGTCTCGGAATGCTCGACGGAAGTTGATTTATTAGTATAGACATTGGTTAACATTGTTTAAAAGAAGTACTGAGGTTATTCCATAAATTCCTAACAAGGAGAGTCCACGCTCTGTCAAATAAGTTTCGCAAAACTAAAATTATAATCGGATACTAGATTATTAAAAAAAAAAATGGTGATAATCCTAGGAAGCAATGCCTGATAGTTTCCGAGAAAATAATTGTTAAATTTTTGATTCGAGCGCAAATTTACCGATTTTAAAATGTATTACGTCCGATTACAATTCTCAGTGTGTTGGTTGTTTGGTGTAGTGGTTACGTCGACGGTCCGTCTGAAAAGAAATTCCCGCCTGATTGTTCAATGTCACAATGTGTCAAATGTGGGAGCATGCTACTTCTAACTGCACACTCCAATACGCTTGCATGAAATGTGGCGAAGATCACGAAACTAAGAAATGCTTGAAATCTCGAGATGTTCCGGCTACATGTGTGAACTGCGCCTTAGATCACCCGGCTAACAGTGTTACCTGCCCAATTTACATAAATGCACAATTATTCTATCGTGATAGAAGAGTTAAACATAGGCCGGCCTTCCAAAAACTTGGAATAATATAATTCACACACCTGTGAACTAGGTTATATGTAGGTTAAGTTACGCAATTTTCGATAGCAAACAGCGTGCTGCTGTAAGCAAATAATCTGCACCACAAATTCTAACACATTATTATAAACTTAACTATTGCATTGCAATGCACATCCAAATCTGAGCCTATATGACAGGGTTTTCAGATTAGACGCCATTATATCATTGTAAATATACATGTCTAGTTAATTTATAATTGTTTATGTATATATGCGTATTGTATTGTTTTGTTAATATTAATAAATCTGTTCAAAACTCAAAAACTGTCTAGTTTTTGATACGGTTTAAAAGCGGATCAAACCTTACTTGCGTTTTTTCTCTCTCTTTTTATTCATGTAATTTTTATTATATTTATGCATTATTGGTCTATTTATTATTAGTAAATTTACATAATAATTTAATAATTAGTAAATAAAACATTAATCTGATGGTTTATTTATTATAATACAACAGCCTTATGTTTTCCAAGCTTTTATGACTTGTTCCATTGCAGAACTTATATGTAACAATAAAGTAGTTTTCGTTAATACTATTTTACAATTCAATAAATATATACTAATAATAAATAGGTTCTGGAATGACTTGATGCGCCTGGAAAGATCCACTCCCGGGACATCGTGCTTCAGGTATCAGGTAGAATGAGTATACAATCGGAAGCAGCGGCGAGAGTAGCTAGGTATGACAGTCCGACTGCGTGGTAGGTCCAAGCTCTACTGACTGTGCTGTCCAGGTTTTCACCATTTTTTTTCAAAAATCTACTACCCGGCTGTATTTTTAGTTTGGCGAAACTCATTTGACAGCGCGTGGACTCTCCTTGTAACTATACTAACACTATTGATAAGAAGAAGAAATCATTTTAGTATGCATCCTCACCGAAAATCGAACCCAGGAACTCAAGGTTAATAGTCACCGACCATATCATTGCGCCACTTGTCTGGAGCTATTAAATAAAAAAGTTTATTGGTTATAAAATACTTTATATTCTTATTTACACTTGTTATTAGTATTATTATTTTATTCTATAATATCATCGTTTACAACATATTATAGACATGTTTGTTTGTATTTTCCTGATGTTTATTTTTCCATCTTTTAATGTAATATCATAAGAATTTCAAATATAATACGAACACATGACAAAAATGAACGAAGGAAGACTAACAAACAAACAAACTATTCAATTAGTGCGACAAAAACCGCGAAACAGCTAACTTGGATCAAGGAGGTCTAAACAGAAATGGAAGAAATGAAAATAGATGGAAGGGAGGTGGAGAATAGAAATGAATGAAGAGAGAAGATCAGGAGATTCGGGGGGTTCTAAGAAAACGCAAAAAGCAGACTGGAGCAAAATGGGCTGAAGAAAGAAAAAAAAAGCATCGAAAAAGAATGTAGGAGTACTGGAAGAGAAGAATGAGAAATTATTTCACGTGACCCATTGTAAGCCTAGTTGTGGCCACCTGTTGTCTGGTGACGTAACTATATGTTCAGTGTTGAATGTTTAATGTGATAAGTGTTTATGGTATGTTGTGAGTGAATAATATTCACCCCGGGGGATTGCCCTCAGGGAATCGAACCCCGTCCTCCTACGTGGTAAGCCGCGAAGACACTACCAATAGGCTTTAAATTTAAATTGTCGAAACTGGTTAAAAATATATTAAAAAACAGCATCGAAAAAGAATGAAGGAGTATAAGTTATTTCTTTTGTGGTGTTAAATACCGGAATGAGTTTTAACGTTTGTCAAAAGTGCAAAAGTGCAAAAAAAAACTAAAATTAACACTTGTTCCAGAAGATTTCGCTTTGACATCCAGAAAGATGAATAAAGCAAGATAAAATCAGTCTTACCCTGCAATGTTCTGCCAAAATTCGAAAATGGCATGTCTTGGGTAAATAAAATTAAACAAAGTTAAAAAGGAAAAAAAAAAACATGTTCCAGTGTACTTAGAAAGTGGTGCCTTGGCATCATTATGCAATAATATGTACTTTATTAGAAAATGTGAGACTCATCCTACAGTCTTCTGCATTTCACGAGAAAAAGAGAGTTTTACATTGTTTTTTCTATAATTTGACATGTAATAACGTGAAAAAACTTTTTAAAAAATGTGTTCCGGAGGTCTCTGAAATTTATCCCGCTATGGGATGCACTATGGGATGCACTTGTGGCGTTTCCCGCCACATTTTGGCATACTTTGGATTTAGTATTTACATTTCTTCAACTAATTTTCTATATCTCTATTCCCACATCTGTTTCTCCAAAAGTCTCACTAACCAAATGTTCGTGCTAAGCCAACCCAAACTCACCATTGCATGTTCTTCTTTGACCCGCCAATATTTTATTCCTGAACCGACCTTTTTCTAAACAGTGTACATATCATAATCAAGCTATCACTAATGATCATCATCAACCGGCACCCTCACTTCTACACACTAAACAAAATAAAATTATTCCCATCCTGTAATGAATAGCACAATCCACTCAAATAAAGTTATCAAAGTAAATAGAGCATTATAAAAAGAAAACAAGAAATTTGACCATGTTCTACAGGTCGCATATTGTTATCCCTTGTTAAATATAAACAAAATGATTTAGTTAATTAAATGGTGTGGTAAAAAACCAATATTCATAGGGAAAAATGAAAGATACAGCTCCAAGAACATGATGGCATGTCCAAGGACGCGATAAAAATTACGTGTTTACCATGCATATTAATAAAATAATGCCACGAATGAATTCTGAAAATTTGAACTCTCTATGACCAAAATAAAGGATTATATCCAGCTTTTTGTAAAATAAACCACTGTGCGACACCGTCGCGCTACCGTACGCACAAAAAACAAGCGCGAAATTGAGCATTATCGCGTATTAGTGTTTAAAACACCGACAATAAAAAGGCTATAAAACTTCCGCAGTGGAAGAAATGTTAATTTAATTACGTTTCCTCATGTATATCAAAAGGAAATACACTTTTTTGAGATGCTATGTATGAATTATTTCTAAGTGTTTCAACGTAGAAATGCAACACTAACTAGATCGAGTTACCTTCACGTGGGTGTTAAATCGAGTATCGAATCTCTGCCCAAACAGTGTCTATCAAGTTTAGAACAAGACTGATTTTAATATAAAAATAATATCACATATTTTTACGTCTATCGACCTCCGTGGATCTTTCCGACTTTGATATGTTCTATTTATTTTTTGTTATTTGTTATTGTTTTTGTTTACAATTCATATACGTATTTATACAATTTTTTGTTGTTGTTAGATGTAGGTCTTGCAGTGAGTTATAGATGACTGTAGAATGATGTGTGAAGTTGAATATATATATATTTTTTTGAAGTTGTATGTTGTGTTAATGTTGAATATTTGAAGTAGTGTGGGTATGTGTGTATGTGGGTGAGTGTGTGAAGTGGTGTGTGAAAAATAATCACACTGTGTGTGTGCCCGGCCCGAGGACTCGAACCTCGTCCGCCGGCGTGATACGCAGCTACCCAGACGGGCACTGATTTTATTAAACTAAAAACTCCAAAAAGAAACTTAAACATTCGTACTCTTTACAATACTAGCATGAGGATGAGTATAACTTAGAACAGAAATAATGTGATCTGGTGCTCGGAAGGATCGGTAAAGGGGGAAAACCACGGCATTTGAATTAACGGGCTAATTTGGAACGAATCCATTGCTGTCGGTAAAGCCCCCTCCATAACTCAAGCAGAGGTCATGGCATGTGCCCAGCAGTGCCTTAATAAGCGCTATAAGGGTAAACGCATCTATATCATGACTGACTGTAAAGCGGCACTAACGGCTCTTCGTGATAAGCAGTGCAAGTCGAGGGTAATTTGGAACTGCAAAAATGCTCTCAAGAAATTGCGACGAGGCAATAAACTCACAATCTGGTGGGTGCCTGCGCACCAAGGTATTGAAGGCAACTCTAAGACGGATATGTTAACCAAGAAGGCAGCAGAAATCAACATGCATGGCCCTGAACCAACCTGTGGATTATCAAGGTCCACTGTGAAGGAGGAATGGGCCAAGAATTGGCATCGTGTCCGCCTGGAGGGACAAAGAAGGTCCTAGGCAGGCGAAAAGGCTGCTAGATGTATCACACAATAGAGCCCAAGAAATTATAAAGCTGAGAAAAAGCGATATTGGGCTACTTATTAGCCTACTGGCAGGTCATGCCGAGGTCTTATCACCTAGCCAATATAAGAAAAGGCGACCTCACAAGCTGCAGACTATGTAAGTTAGACGTGGAAACAACCGAGCACTTACTCTGCACTTGCGCATCCCTAGCACCGGAAAGTCTTTCATTGCTAGGCAGCGAGCAGCTAAGTCTTGCTGAATTTAAAGGGAAGTCGGTCAAGGAGATTCTAGCCTTTGCTAAGGTTATCTCCGCTATTGATCCATAGTATTGATCCATGCACAATAGATCAAAGCTGGTCGTGGTGCTATTGGCGTCTAATCGCCCAGGATTAATTTTAAATAATAAAATCGATAAGTATCAAAACTTTAGGTAACAATTGGTACATTTATCAAGAGTTAATTTTTATTTTTATTGTTCGCTCTTTGAGAAAATTTTGCTATCACTTATGACATTTAAGAAACACAAAGGGCTCACTGGTCTGAAAACGAATAAAATATATTTTATTAACATTAATGTAAGTGATAAAAGTTAACAGATGGCGCCAGATGGTTGCGGTTGAAGGAACACCATATGCGAATTATCTTAATATTTTCTCTTTCACATTTAGGTTTCTGTGTAAAATCCCACGATAATAATGGCAAGAAAATCTTCATTAACTTCTGCCAAACCGATAAAATCCCGGCTCCGAAAGATATCACCGAATCAGAACTCGCCGAATATTTGGATACAGATGAAATTTGCGATTTTCGTGTACCAATGAGTATCGGAAGCACGCGCCAAGAACAGGATAATAAAGGACAGGAAGTCGACGTCTGCGATATTGCGATTCATACAACGTTTATGAAGAAATGTCTCGATAATCAGTCTTTTAAAGAGTTCTTGATTGCAGTGGCATTTGAAGGATATCAATCAAAATTCGACATTGAGTTGCAGCGCGAAAGGATCGTCTTGAAGAACAAAAAGGCAATGGGTACTTTGCAGGTACATCATATTCAACAGCGTGAGATTGATCAGAAAATGAACGCTGGAAAATTGCCAAAATTAGACGAAATTGGTCTGCGTCAGGAAGGTGGGTACCGTAAGATTCCAGAGGCGGAACCATCCGGAAGTAAAATGGTCCAAGTTATGGAGGAAACCGTGAATACTCCGAAATTTAGACTTTTTAAGAAAAAGTTTGATGCGGGAAATCTCTACGGAGAGTTTTACATGCCGTATGTGACGTCTGCTGATGATATTACTCTGGATGTTGGGGAAGATCGTATTGTTTTGGAATCTACTAATGGGAAATATTTTCTGGATACTTTTCATGAGTTTTGCGTGGATCGGGAAAAAACTCAGAGTGAATATAATATTGCTACCAAGGTAAAGTAAAATGGTTTAATGCCGTATGTGCTTTTCGAAATAAATAATCTTTTTAATTTCAGTTTTTAACTGTGAGGATGCCTATTAAAGTCTAGAATTTGAGGATTGTACGTGTAGCAACGATTGAAAATGTATGATGTAATAAAATGTTTAACCTAACGTAAGTTTAACATTTATTTCTTTGTCCAAACCTTAGAGAACTGACCTCGAATATTTAACATCATATTTTTAACATTATTACAATAACTCTTTTTACAAAACTCCAGAGGGTTTTGTAGACAGGTTTCTGGATATATCACTGAATTTCACTGATTTAAAAATCTATTAAACTTCGAAAAGCTGCTAGTAGATGGCGCCAGCGAGTCTTTCGATACTTCCCATATTAATGAGGACAGTAATACTTTGATATCGAAACTAGCAGGTTTCGATGCATTTAAGACCAGAAAGGATATATTTTCTGAAATATATCCCTAGCAGGAGGTTAATTAATCGAGATTCCTGTAGCAGGAATCTCGATTAGAATTAGTTTCTAAAACTAATTCATGCGCAATGAGCAGACAATGTACAACACGACAGTATAATCTCCGGATGTCACTAGGAATAGAAAGTTTTGCAATTATTGTAAACAATTAAAATAAAATGAAAAAATGCATCGTCCGGGAATCGAACCCGGGCCGCCCGCGTGGCAGGCGAGCATTCTACCACTGAACCAACGATGCTCATGCCAAGTTCTGCAAATACTTTCCTGTAAATTGAAATATGGCCTATATTTAAAAAAATTGAAATGAATTATTAAATTATATGTATTTGATTCAATAAAAACGGGTTTTAATTAATTTGAAGCTTTTAAACTCCGAATTTCTAATAAAAGATATAAAATGGACTTCGACTATATGCAATCCAAATATCAAAATAATTTCAAATAGTATAGTACTAAATATGGGTTTTATATTTTTAATTTGGTCCTTTTGTAGACGGTAAGTCAACTATTATATGCTGAAAACTAGGTGCGATTTTATCAAACATATTTCTGAAGAATGTTGATTAAAATCCGAATTCCAGTGACGCTCAAACAAACCTGTAAACAATATTAAACAATGTAATAAGTAAGATAAAGCAGAAGGTAAACTTTTTCCAGCATAATATATACTGAAATAAATCCCAGAAAGGGAAACTCCATTTTTCAGCAGGTAAATAAGTAAATAATATCAAACTAAAGTATGCAACCAATTTAACACATTTTAAAAATCGTGTAGATGTCGCCACACCCTGTATGAACCGAATTCGTTTGGCGTAGCTGCTGTGCTTGCTGCAATCGCGCTGCGCTCTAACCTAAATTCTCGACGACGATTTTGACGTCTCTTCGGGAGGGCAACGCAGGCTTCGCGCACGAGACTCCCACACGCCTCGCTACAGGGGCGGCGAGGGTGGACACCCGGCTGATCCCAGCCTCGACAAACACAACCGCCACCCACGCAACCAGTCACCACGTCGTCGCGGTAAGGGGGCAAGCGGGCAGGCGTGTTGTGTGCATGCGGCAGCAGCCCCCGCGCGCAGCAGGATGCGCTGAGCATCGCGACACGCGTCGGATCGATGGCCGGCCGCCGCGGCGTCTATATTTGGTGAAGAGCGCCGTCCTCGACGTGCGATGGCCTTCGCGCCGTGGGTGACGGGGCCGAGGAGTGCGCGCTCGCGCCACTACGATCGCAGTAAGTCTAAACTGAGCTTCATCCTTAAAACTCGCGTTAGACTTGTTGCGTAGTCTATGTTTACATTTCAGTTTTAACCCTTGCAATCTACTCCTTCAATATGCCGACGTTTATTTACTCTAACAATTTAAAACATCTAATATTTCATAATAATTCAATTATCGTAATTCATTAATGTGTTTTAATTTATTTTAGGTAAATCAGAAGATGTTGTCAAATTAGATTTAACCGAAGATCCCAAAGTGATCGCAAGAGACATCCTAGTGGCGTTAAGTGCGTATAATTTACATGAGGGCAAGCTACTTGCCTACCTGAACAACTTTATTAAGCTTATACTGCATATATCTAGTGATATATCTTTATTAGGATATACAATTGAGGAAATTTTGTATTGGTAAGCATTTTTGAATTGTTTTATTACACCACGTCTTACTTTGCTTGATTGCATCATATTCTGTTTTAGTTTAAGGTATTGTGTTGTTCATGAATCGTCGGTGGTGCGAGCGGGAGCGTTTCGGGCAATGCGACACCTCATCGCCAACGAAGAGGACGTCGCATTGCTGAACGAATTGCTCATTCCATATCTGATTGTACGCGCACTGGATTTGGAGTATAAGAACGATGCAGTGCGCGTCGAGGCGGTGAAATTAACGCGCAAAGCGCTTTTAATTGCGCCTTCGCGTTTTCACATAGCGTTGTCTCGATATCTAGTTTCGTTGGCTAATGGAGGAAGTGAAGAAAAGGATCGAATGCTAAGGGTATACCTTGCTGTTCTATGCGAATTGGGTTAGTTAATCAATTTTAATGAACTTTGATGCTGATATTTTCAAGATAGTTTCAGACAGAAGTAATAAATTGTTTTCAATAAGTCCAGTTGTTTTGGAGTTATGAGATTGTTTTGTAGTTTGCTTTTGTGTTTCTTTAAATTGATTTTAACGATGCATATCAGCGAATTTCGCTTAACTAGTACTATTTTCCTATGAAACGGTGTTTTAATTATCTGAAATTTAAAATATACTTTACTTCGCGGGTTTTCATTTCGATCTTTGTCCTTAATAAACGGTTATCCCGATTAAGCGGAGTCTACCGCTATCGTGACAAATTTCAAATCATGTTAATAGATGTTTTATTACTTCATATATTTGGAAACTAATTACAAAACATTTCCGGAAAATATCTTGGTACAACACTTGTTTTTAGACAATTGGGACAGGTTGATTAAAAATATGCACACAGTCTTTTCTATACTTGATATATGAAAATATTTTACATGTGTTTAAATCATTTGATTATCATGTAATCAGGTGAATTTATATATTGCGATTTGTTCTAGCGCGGCATTAAAACCGCAGTAATGTGGTATAATAGTTTCTCTTTGCAACGTGTGTTACGTATAAATAATATTTGCTGTTTCAGGTACATTGAATCCCGATGCATTCATTACTGCCGGCGGCGTGGCAGCGATCACGCGCAATTTGCTCGAATGCCAAACGCCTAAGATTTCCGAGTCGCTCTGTGGTGTTCTGCTGTTGCTGCTCGATCGACCGATTACGCGAAATTATGCAAGGGTGGATTTACACTGCGTGGCGGCACCATATTGCGATTTTCATTACCGTCATGGGTGGATGGATAAAAATAGGTATATATTTAATGTTTCATTTTCAATCGTGTTTACTCCTTTAAGAATCAAAAGCTCTGCCTATTCTCGGATAGTCAAACAAAACTATCAATCGCAATTTGCTTTTAGAGATGAACGTGATTTAAAATTCAACTGTAGTCGGCTAGCCCTACTCACGATTCTACGAAGTTGGCCAGGCATTTTACACTTCTGCAATCCAACAGACGTCTCAGGTCTTAAAGCTATTGTCGATGTGTTGTATTTGGATCAATTGGAAGTTAGAGTAAGTGTTTTCCTTTTTTTAATGTTTTATTTTTCCTTTTTCTGTGAAATATTGATTTTTATTGTTTCGTCCTAGAAAGCAGTGTTGGATTTATTGTATGAGCTCCTGAACTTGCCACAACCGGAATGGACCGACGAGCTGTCGGTGGCGCTTTCGGCGATCGATCCCGCAGAGCCACAGGCGTCATGGCGCCTCGGCGAGGGCTTTGTCGCCGCCGAGGGCCGCTCCATTCTTCCTCATTTGGCGCGTACGACGCCCAGCATCAGCGACATGCATCTGTCGCTTCTTCTGTACTGCTTTCTGGAGACTGGCCTACTTGGTGCTCTTAGCGAGGTGATCGCCACCAGTGATACGTTTATAAGTGTTCGTGCAACTGTTCTACTAGGTAAATATGCAAATTAATTAATTTGACGTAATTGTTTTCTGTTGATAATTGTTGAAATATCCACATTAATAAATTACAAACATAGTTTTGATTTATTATATATTTCTTAAATCGTTATTTCTATTTTCAGGTGAACTTTTGCGATTAATTCAAGTCCTACTGCCACCGGAATGTTGTAACATTACACCGGCACTGCCCACTCTCATCGAGTACGCCACGTCCAATCCACAGGCCCTGCGCGCTATTACTGCCCTGCAGCAACTGCACAAGTTGCTCAAACGCAGACCGGCCTCCAACAGTCTCTACCTGGATTATATCCTGCGTGCAGGCAGTTCGATCAAATCGTCACAGCGCATCGAGCGACAGAAAGGTCATAAGACGTCGGCTCGATCACGTCTCACGCAACTGGTTGGACGCGATGCCGATGACGCTGTGAAGGATACAGGCGTTTTGGCGAATAAGGATGCATTCACGTGGAATTGGAATGTTATCAAAATTATTCTTAAGGTATACAAAATTTTCGACTTTACTTTTCTTATAAACTGAGTACTTTATATTTTCTATCAAATAATTAATCATTCTGATTTTTGTCTAGAGAGAATCAGACTTTACATTAGACCTGAACGATCAGAACCATCGGTCGTTTCTGAAACGCATTGTTGAGTATTACCTACCGTCGAGCAATCGTTATTCGCATATGGACCTCACGTCACCGAAGAACCCGCAGGGCTACACGACCGCGGGCATTGACCTCATCGACTGTCTCGTGCATATGGAGGACCCGATCGCCGACCGCTTCCTCGGAGATCTCGTTCGCGATATTTGCTCGCAGATCGACAAAATTACGCAGGGCAAGAGCGCCCATGATTGTCTTTTCAGTCCGCAACATATGTCGAACACGCAGTGCCAAACTTACTTTCTCTTCATCGGCCGTTTGGCTACTTCTAAGGTCGGTGCTGAACTTTTGGAAAGCTTCAATTTATTCGAAAAGTAAGCTGGCCAAAATTCTTACTTTGATATAATCAAGGGTTATAATTACTTTAAATGCATGTTTTCTATTCTTAAGAAATAAGTTGCCTTATTAAATCATCTTACTTTCTTTTTGTTGCTTTTTTTTTTTTTGCTTTAAAATTTTATTATTAAACTCCTGTTTCAATAAGTGCTTAAACTTTTCCTTATTTTTTTAGCTTTTTCGAAATGTTGTTTTTTACAAACATTTAAAATTTCTCTTCAGATTAAAACATCTCGCCGTAACCACAAAACACGACTGCTACGTGAAATTAATCATCTCATCGCTGGATTACAGCGAAAACGCCGAATCCTACAAAATTCTCTCCGCCGTACTAAAATGTACAAACGAATCATCTCGATTGTACGCAACTCAATTTCTCTTAGTTTTGCTCCGTGCCGGCCTGCCAAACTTTGCCACCTGGGGAATACAGCTACTTGCTGACCAGATGTCTGACTCGTCGCGGACGGTTTACCTTTCAGCATTGTCCACCCTACATGAGGCCTGTGAAGTCCCGAAATATCTCGAGCAGCTTTTACAAATCAATCCGAAATTACTACACTTGGAAGAGAAGGGAGCTTTACTGTTGATACGCTATCTCGGCGTACCTGATGGTTTCACGTTTCTAAATCGCAGGAATTTCATAGCGAACGAACTTCGGCGATGGGATGAGTATTTCAACTATCGGTAAGAATTTTTGTCGAGGAGAGTAAATTTGAAGAAAAACAACTAATATTTTTCTTAGTTATGTGTTCTTAATTGAGGGTGAGACGGCAGATGCGTTGACTCAGCATCAAAAAGGAGAGGATGGTCGTTATGACAAAAGAACGACGTCTTCGAGAAGTGGCACCCGAGCGGATGTGTTTTTACCACCGCATTTATATGGGCAACTTGCTAGGCATGAAGAGGGCATGAAAATACTCAGCGAACATGGCAATATTGACAATTTTATTCATGTAAGTTTATAAACACCTTTTTAAAGATATTGGTATCAAAAATGTATTGGCAAGTATCGATACTTCAGTCATCGATACATATCGATTCTACAGATATCAGTTATCCATGACAACTCCTTCAAACCGTATTAATTTGAAAAAAAAATCTTTATCTTTTTATTTACTAGAGTATAGAGAATGCGATTGAGTTATGCGAGACTGAGACTGAAATTGTGAAAATCAAAGCATCGCTGTGGGCCCTTGGGCATTTGTGCAGCTCGGTGCTGGGATTGGAGCAGATCGCCAATAAAAACGTCCTCGTCTACATCGTCCATCTTGCCGAAGGCTGTGAAGTGTGGTCCATCAAAGCCACCGCGTTTTATGTACTTGGTCTTATTGCCATCACCGATTACGGCGCGGATTGCCTCTTCAAACTTGGTTGGGTGAGCACCAGGCATGATCGACATGATCGTTGGCCGGTCATTCAGGAGGAGCACTGGCAGCTGAACCAGGAATTAGCAATGGAGATGGCGAACCATGTACCGGTGTTCGATTTCTATGAGCCGACGGATGGGGACACGTCGATAACAACAATCGACGATGATATGATCTACATGAGCGGCACTGGTGGTCCGGCTGGTGATACCACAGCTCGGAAGTCATCAACATTACCACCGCCTTCGAATAATTCGACTCATCATATGAGATCGCTGTCGGAGTCGAAAACGTTTGATTATATTCGTATTCGGAGGGACACAGGGTCGCATCGTTATAGGGATAATTCGATTACGGAGAGCACAACATCAGGTGTAAGTAGTTGCGAATCGGCGATTGGGAAAAGTGTAGTCAAGTAAGTTTAATTTTTTTGAAATATTTTTGTATTGATATTATGAGTGTCAAAATTTCAAAAAGTATCGATAGTTTTTGATAAACTTTTCCGAAAAATTTGCGCCCTCTGTTATGTGTAATGTTTAACTGTGGCGAAGTTTTGTGTAACTAGTCCTTCGCACGTACAGATGGCGTCTATTGATAAGGTATCGGATACTTTCGATATTTATACCGAAAATATCATTAGATGCAGACTTAAAGTATTGGTACCGATTTTTTGACACTCCTAGCTGAATCACTGATTAATAAATATGTAAATTGCAAAGTCAATAACTCACTGCAAAATATGTTAATATATATTTTTCGACTTGTTAATATTTTTCAGTGAAGTGAATTCAACACTAACACCAATTCCAAGTATATCCAGCTTGATGGCAATGAAGTCAGGAAGGAAATTACGTCGTCATTCAGAATCATCGCGAACACGAATACCTTCAGACCGATCGACAGTCTCACCAGCTGGCAGCACCAGTGGTAAACTTAGTTTTCAAGATCACATGGGCTATAAAATAATCAGGCAGATTAAAATGCAGCGGAAGGACTCGGATGATGAGATGGATGTCATTCCACCAGCACTTGCTCGTGTGCATAGTCTAGATAGAAATCGTTATTCCAGGTAAGAGAAACTTTCAATTCACAATTTAATTGTTACCTGTTTGTAATTACGGTATTTTTATGTTGGTAATTACCATATCATTTTTGAAAAATTTCGAATTTTTAAAACGCGCAAGTTTTAGTACATCTGAGGATAAAAGTGCTTCGATGATGAACTTTATAAAAGATGGTCTAAGTTTGGCTTCGCTGGCGTCCGTGAAAAAATTTAGTGTGAAAGATGAAAGTCCTAGAAAGCGGAAGGGGAAATCCTACATGGGTATCGCGCTGCCTATGGTGTTGACGAATTTATTTCCCGAATATCAGATTGCTTCGAAAAGATTATCATATACGATAGATAGGAATTTATTTGGTAAGACAATTTCCCGTTTACTTATTGTGGTTGGAGTTAAGCTAAACGTGTTCTTCAGGCTCTGATTCAAGTTCTGTAAGTGAGATAAGTGCTGGTACTCAGTCTTCAAGTAAAAAGTCAAGATTTACTCACAATCCGAAGAGTTGCATGGCTTGTGGATACACCAAAGTAAAAGAGCGTCGATCACTTGGTTTTGCAGGAACGAGTACACCAATTGCAAGTGGTAAGCTTGGGGTACGACAACAAAGAACCTTGGAAGACGGTGAAACCATAGGTAATTATTTGTTATTATTATTTTTTAGATATTAATTCATTACTAGTCATTTTTAATGAATTATTAGTTGTTATTAATCGATGATTAGTAATTAGTAATTTATTATTATTTATTACTAAGTGACTTTAAATTATTTTCCTCTTTTAGAATTAAAAATAAGTATCCTGAATCAAATTGAAATGCTCAGTAATCCATTGGTACAGAAACACTTTCGTCACAACTTGTTAAACTTGAAGCAGAAGCATCCCCAGGTCTTCCAAGATGCGTGCCTCTACTCCGACGTGTCGAAGATGCTCGCAGAGAACTCCTACCGCTTGATGACACGTCGCTTCATCCAGGATATCTTCTTTGACGCGAATTTGGAGATACTCTCGCGTGAACTGAAATCCATCAATGAACCACCTAGCCACAAAGTAGTGCCATGTCCCCTCACGCCTGTTGGGCCAGTGAATATACTCCAAGAGCCAAAGACCTATCAACAAAAGTCCACGGAGGAGCGTAATATCGAGCTGGGACCACCTACTGCCAAACCCAAAGAGTTGCTGTCGGTGAATATCGGGTTCAATGTGCAACAAATCCAAACTGTTTGTGAGGCAAACGATTTAATCTCACCTACGCGTTATCAAGCGAGCTCCCCACCACCCCTTACAAGTGTTATGGAGGAAAATGTGGCTTCCAGCAGTGAAAACATCCTCGAAGGAGGAGGATCGGTAGATACAAGTGGCTTTCGTTACGACGCCGAAGTGCAGGTACACACAACAGACGTGAGCCCCAAGGTGAGAAGTGCGCCTCGACCTAATTCGATTACCCTAGGAGCTATGGACTCAACTTCGAGGAGTTTCATGGTACGACGAAATAGTTCGAGTTTTGTGAGTCCCACGAGCAGTCTTAGATCACCGACAAGTCCGACGAATCACGCCATCAAAACTTTGGACGAGCTGAAACTCACTTATAAAGAAAATAAGTTTCCAATCAAACGAGATAAAAACGCGGTGACATGAGGCACTGCCTTGGAATATTCTACTCGATTCAAATCGATATCAAAGATGCAGACTGATCTCTCTATTTCCACATTTATTAGTCGTAAACATGGCTATGAGTGGATTTTTGTTGAGACGTTGTTGAAAACGAATTTATTACAAAAATGTCATATTACTATATTGCAAGCGGAATACGTTCCTATTTGTTTTATTCGCGCGCGCCTGGCGCATTTCTTCGATTAAGAGCGTGAGTTAAAAAAATTTTTGATGGAATTTATTACTTATATATGTAATCGGATTATGTTTATTTTGTATTGGGATGTTACTCACATATATTGGTTTGAATTGTACATTATTGTAGCACCTTGGAGAGATGAAATTAGCGTTTTCGTCGTAGAAATATGAAAATGTGGGCTACGGTAGATGGAATTCTAAGGAATTTTTTTTTGTAATCAATTGAACGAAGAGGCTTGCAATTAAAAGTGTGCCGAAGAATGCGCCGTCGTGATGCGAAACTTTTATATTCATTATTCCCCTAACATGTAAAATGGCGATTTACCGAAACCGGTTAATTTATTACTGCTGTTTTTAAGTTATTTATTGACGTTTTTTGTATTTATTTCTAGTTAATATAAACAATATTTGTATTGTTGCAACGTCTTTTATAATATATGGTTGGATACAACTATTGGAATATTGACGAGTTCGCCGTGATATTTAATATTCAGCGGTATCGTCAGCAAAAAAGTACGTATTAGAATAAGTTTTAGATTCATAGCGATAGGTGCCTAACCTTTTTTTAATTTTGATTTTAATAAATTGCTTATTGATTTAATAACAATGAATTAAGATTAGTAAGTAATCGGCCAAGTTATATAGGTTAGTTTATGGTTGGAGTGAAGAATAAGGTTAAGAATGGTTTGTTTAAATTTGTTGAGGTTAGTTAAGTTTCTTTTCTCTTGGTGGAGTAACTATGTAAATACGGTGAGAGTTTTCAGATGAACTGCAATTTCTTCGAAACAATTCCAATTGGAATTTTAGTCCAAAAAGAATGAAGAAATTTTAAATTTCGCGGTTAATACTATCGGATTTCTCCGGAACTGTTCGAATTCCTTAAGGTATTTTTTAGTAATAGATTAGAATTATGTAATGTGTGGATTGAAATATTGCGATCGATCCCTAAAGTTTTATTACAGAAATTAAAAAATCTCAGTGATTGAAATTAATATTTGGGAAATAATAAACTAGACTTCACTCATGCGTACAAGTTAGTTGAACGTTACGCATGCGCTTGTTGGGGTCATTCTGTCAAAGGAGATATAGGTTATAATCAATCCAAAACTGTACTTTTTGGTATTTCAAGACACAAATATCAAGAGAAATGGGTAACACAATGGGAATGATGCCAGACAATGGCGTTAATTTGTATTTTCACCCTGACGTGACGCCCAACCCACTAAAAGAGCCCAAAAATGATCCCTTGGAGGGCTTCCCCAGCGGCCGCAAAGAAAGACGTATGTTTATGTAACACTATCATCTTTTGTTTATATTAATTTATTCACGTTTCAGAGGTGAAAACTACCGAAACGGAGATGTACTCTGCTAAAATCCCTATCTCGGATCGCGACTACTGCATTGATAAGTTGATGCTATTCAGGGATTGCAGGAAAGAGCATTGGCCTTTTGCAGTTAAGTGTGAACATGAGAAACACGCATACCTACACTGCCAATATGAAGAGTATGTGGATATTTTCAGAATCAACTTCAATTATCACTTATCCTTGTTCGATTTTTTCAGCTACGTAAACAGAATGAAGGAATACGAACGCGAACGACGTCTCATGGTGCGTGCAAAGAAGATGGGTACAGAAATCACTGCGTGAAAGATACCGATCACAATTGTAGCAAATCTTATTATGTAAATATACAATAATTAACAAAACATGCCTTGCATGGGTACACAAACGTTGCATCATAAAATGTTTCGAGTTAGGCGAGAATCAGGCGTATTTGTTTCGCACATTCCATGCGTTTCTTCTCCAAGTCGTTGGAACCATCGCTGGCGAATGTTTCAATCACAGCTCGAAAAGTGGTGTTTAGACTGAGCTTTGCCTTGACTTCGCTAACATAGGTGGTGTTTTTGGATGTTAGAAGGTTGCCTAAGGCGACGAGGCCGCGGAAATGAGCTTCTGGGTCTTTACAGTTTCCGATGGCGTCTGGTAAAACTGTACCGAGGAGGAGGATGCCCATTTCGTCGTTCTTACTTGTACATAATATGGATAGATTTAATAAGAATGTCATCATGCCAATCTGGAAAGGGGAAATTCAATATTATGACTTAATTATTAAGCATTAATTACACTGAATACCTAAAATTATATTATTCTTTTAACGTTTTACTAGGAGAGTGTCAATTGTCCGGCACGGAAAACAATGTATACCTTGCTTTATTTGTGACAAAACTTTGAATATGTTTGGGACAAACGGCGAAAAATCCCGTTAATACAAATTAATTCTATACTTCACGTTCAACATTTTTCATTCAATTCCGTGTTGGACAATCTCCTTGGTAGATCATTTAAAACTCACCTCGATATTTTTGTTAGTCGTACTAACTGATGAAACATTCTCCAATAACTCCACTTGATTAGCATAAATCAATTCAATGCCGAACGAATGAGCAAACATATTACAAAGGGTTCGGAACGCGAGAAGCGTATTATTCGGCACTGTTGTTTGATTAATGCAGGTTTTAAACAATTCAATCAATTTCTTCCCGTCGTGAAGAACGAACGCGTTGCAGTTGTTCTCATGCCGTACAGCCAAACGCAAAACGTCGATCACAGGGAAAAGCATATCTGCAAATGTTGTAAAGTCAAGCTTAAAGAAAAAAAGAGAAATTAACTACCTTGAGGCCATTCCAAAAGTTTAAACATCCCCTCAACATCCGGCAAATCCAATGGCTCATTGCACATCCGAATCAAACTATTCAACTGAGCTTCATCCACTTTGTGATTACCATCGCCGATTTTCTCATTAAACTCTTTCAGTTTGCCGAGAATTACCTTCGAATCGCCACTCTCAAATTTCAGATAAGTTTTATGTGGAAAATATGGGTTTGTTGTTGATTTCGTCGTTGCTGACGCCGACGTAGCAGATGAACTCGTAGTGTAACTACTGCCGCCTGTGAATGGATCGTAGTTGGTGCCAACAACAGGTCCTGTACCTGCTGTTGATGAGCCGGGTTGGTAGCGCGAAGCCCCTGTGAAAGGATCGACGTAGTCATTGGATGGAGCTGGCATATCATTGCTCTGGCTATTCTTTAGGATAAAATCGACGACTTGTTCGAGATATTCGGCAGGTAAGAAGTTTTTGGTGATGAACTTATTCGCTGCTACGTAGACATCGTCGCCTTTGTTGTATGGCAGTTTGAGGGGTGGTTTACCGTCTTCTACGTCGACAGAGAAGACGTAGTCGTAATAGGTGCCTTCGTGGAGGGATTTACCTTCGTTCGCTTTCTCATTGGCGCCCATAACTTCACCTACTTTCTCCCAGTGGCTGTTGTCGCCGTCATCCACCCAGGAATAGGCCATTACGCCACCGTTTTCGCGGACCATTTTGATTTGTCCGGCTTCTTTGCCGGGATCGTAGAGTGCTTCACGACCGGGTAGGCTAAAGATGGGTATTTGTTTTAGATATTTGGAGAATGCGATGAAAAATAACTTTCCGTCAGGTGCTCCGTCGTAACAGAAAGTTAGAACGAAGAATAAGTGGTTATACGTCACATAGTTAGAAATAAAGAGCCTGCCTCGTGAATATCACCTTGAGCACGCGCGATGAGCTCAAACTTTCTGCCTCGGTAGAGCCAGTTATTGGAAAAATAATTTAAAATAATGACAAAAAATAGGTGCTACTATAACGAAAGGAAAAACTGAATAATTACAAAACAAGAAAAAAAAAACTTGGGTATTTGATATAGAAGTTTGAATAAAGAACACAAACTTACTCAGAAACTTTATATCCACCAATTTCCTGCGTTGATTGCTTCAAAATAGCATTAACCTCCTCCTCGAATTGACCTAGTGCTTCCTTCGTCGCAACACGTCCTTCTTCCTGCGTGAATATCCTTATCATCCCGTCACTGCTACCAACAACAATATCCCCATTCGATAAACAACTCACGCTCCACACACTCTGCGCTGGTAATCGAATTGTATCTACATTTACCCCATCTTTCCAATACTTCACCGAATAGCTCTCATCGCCAGTCACAAAGCTATTACTCCCTTCTGCCGGATTTGCGCTAATACAATAAATATAATTCGTGTGGCCATGCAAAGTCTCAACATTCTCGCCAGCATAGTTCCACACTTTTACTAAGGCATCGTTTGCTACCGACACGAAATGCTCCAACTCTGGTAGATCACAAACAGCACGCACACAGTCTGTATGACCAGTGAGCGAACTGATTTGGGTACCATCCGGTGTCCATATACCAATCGTTTTATCTGCACATGCAGTAACTATATTACCGTTGGAGATCTGTATTACTGACCAAAGGGCGGCTTGATGTCCTGCAAATGTTGCTGCAGGTTGTGTTGGGGCTGCTAAACTTGATAATTCCCATAGTTTCGCTGTTTTATCCCAAGAACCACTGAGGAATTGTGATTTGTTGATTGCTTTTGATAGACAACATACTACAACATTCATTAGAAATGAGTTCATCATGAAAATATGATTAAAGTAAAGATTTAGAAACTTACCAACATCTTTATGCTCAGCAATTGCAAAAGTAGACATAGGTTCATGAGGTTTGTAAATTAATATCATATTATCATTGCCTCCTGTTACTATCAATCCATCGGGGTATTCAGCAGTTGGTTCGAGGTAAAGAACAGCAGCAACAAAGTTTTTCTGGTCTCGATATGTCGCTGCTTCTACATATCCAGTGTTAAATCTGTAAAATCACTATGTAGTTATTTGTATGCATTTTTGCAATGGTCATATGTAAAGTAAAAGTTGCTTTCATATTTTTACAGGGACTGAAGAGTTTAAAAATCTAGAATTTTTAATGGAAGATAACCTAAATGTACGTACTCGTTTCGCCGCCAGTATTTAGCTGTTCTATCTCGTGAGCCGCTGACGATGCTGTCGTCCGACGTGGTGACAATAGAACGTACATCCAGCGTGTGGCCGTAGAGAACGGCACTCAATTTAAAGGGCTTGGACATTGCAAATGTTAGCGGTTGTTTCTGCAAAGTAGTCACAAATGTTGAGTGGATGACATGCACAACTAGCGTCCGATTAGGCGGACTGTAGCCGTTGATTATCGTTCCAACAATTTCTATGCCATGTGACTATTCTTTTTTACTTGTACGGTGGTAAATCCCATGTAAATGCAGGATGCTTTTATTAAGATTTAGAAGATGTTTAGTGCCAAAATTAAATACCTAAAAATGTTTAAACGTACGTGTATATTTGGTTGCCTATATTTAAATATAAGGCAAAGTACTTATGGTACTTATTTAGCTAGTGGTGCTCGAAGAATATGATCTTTTTGTAAAGAGGCTCAGGGGGAATACAATTAAAAAAAATATAAATAAGCACACAAGGGGTCTTGACTTGGGGTTTAGCCTTTTGTTATTTCAAGTATAATTGGGGCTAAAAATCATAAAACTTCGAAATTTTTAGGAGTGTGCCCTAGGTGTTCCTAGTCCGAAATAATATATTGCGAATGAAAGAAAATTAATAAAATTTTATTAATGTTATTTATGGCGATACCAGAAACGTTTGCTGTTTCGGAGACGGTTTTTATTTTTAGTGACGGTTTTTAGTTACGCGCCATTCAAGTTATAAGACGAGGGACCGATACGATTTTAACCTCGATGCCCCGTGACTTTTCTTGACACAAGTTGAGGCCCCTGACTGAAAAGTTCTACCACATTTTCCTTTCTATATCGGATAAGCTCAATATATCAAACCTTATACAACCTTGTAATCGTTTTATCACAGGTTTTATCTTTTCCAGGAAGATTTTGAGCACAATTTTCGAATCCCAAAACATTTTTTGCAACAGTGGCCTTATAAAAATGAAATGTTTCCTTCACTATATAATTTTCAATTTAAAAACATATTTATAAAATTTCGTAGAACTTATTAAAACTGATTTGCATGGATTATTGCATAAAGTTATGAATCAATTGTATTTTTAATTAGTAAAACAAACACATTGGGACTATATGGGCATGGAAATGTAATTAAATTAGTTTAAATGCCGGTTGACATCAACATAGTTAACAATTCCACATATAAAGATACTTTATAATACTATATTTGATTGCACGGTCACTTTTCTAGGAAATTTATTACTACATGGCTTTATTAGAAGTCTGTACACAAGTGTATACAATTATTCGAATATATTTATATTACTTCCGATGTGTTTTAAACTTCATTTACTTACAAACCTTCTTTTGGATAACATTGAAATATTCTTTAAGTTTTGCTAACAAAAATCTTTCTAAATTCAATTGTATCTTATTGTATAGCAAGTATGGCATGTATACTTCGTATAGCAAACCTGTTCATATTTTTCTTATCAGTAAATTATGTATTTTCCGCACGTGTATGAAAAATATTTATAACATTTTAATAAATTTAATAATATTGAAATATGTTATAGATGAGTGATAAACAAGTTAAAGCTGCTACCAAACTTATTCGCAATTCTTGTCAGCCAAAACATAAAGTTTCTGATGGTTTGTAATACAAAATTTCTTTAATATTAATTATTTTATTATAAATAATATATTTAATTATTTATTTAATTCGTAGAGGATATTAATAATATGCATAAAGGTATATTCAGTGAAGAGCAGAATGTTAAGGTAAATATTTCTATATTTTTATTTAATTTTAAATTTAATAGTTCTTTATTGTTCACAGTGTTACATTCTCTGTTTATTTTCTGCGATGAAAGTGGTAAGCGGTTATTTTTATTGCAATTTTATGTTTAGAAAATGTTTAGAAAATATTGTTTGATATAGAAGAGACTAATAGGTAGCTGCATTTGAGTGGATTATTTCAAATTGTAGAAGAATATGAATTGATTTATTTTGCTAATTCATATTTTTAAGGAACAGGAAAAGTATAATTAGGATTCAATTATTAAAAGATATTAAATACGTGATTACGTATTATGAGGGTGGTCTGATAAGTTTCTAGAATCTACATCCTATGCAGGCTAAAAAGTTTACTGACGTCGGAAAGGTTTGGGGAATACGACGTGCGTATGTAGAAGAGAAGTCTACCAAATTTTACCCCGTCCTTTTAAAGTTCCAGAGTTGTCCCTTCTTATTGATCTTAAGCACGACAAAAATCTGACTGGATTAAGAATTTTAAACTCTTAATCAACTCATTTTTATAGAATTCGTGGACAGGCTCGCTTCCACGCGCTATCAGAACAAAACTAGGAATCCGATCCGGCTGAAATTTCGACATGGTCTCGAGAAACTTATCAGACCCTTAAAATGTTAGTGATGATTTGCTACTACTTTGCAACTGTAAAACTATTATTTTGTTTCATATCATCAAATAAAGGCGAAGAAAGATGGCGAGGTTGATTGGGATACAGCACTTGGGATGCTTGACACATTACCAGAGGCAAGAGTCGAACCAATAAGAAAAACAATGTTGACATGTCGTGATACAGGTAAGATAAACTTTTTAATTATGGAATAATTCATATAAAATCACAAATATTGCAGAAGCAGGAGTGGACAAGTGTGATTCTGCATGGTTAGTTGCTAAATGCATGTATTTTGACAATCCCGAGGTAAATTCAATTTCTTAATTTGTTAAAAGAAAATAATGTATCGATTTGCCTTAGAATTATTTGTTTCCCTAAATAGTGAAGATGATTTTGAAGTAATTGATGGACGGAGTCTCGATGGAGAGATAGTTTTATAGTGCACCACATCTATGTTTTCGATCATAGCAAAATGCAAAATAGAGACGATGTGTTCATCAGGGGTTCAAGTAAATAATTTACTAAAACTTATTTTTTCTGGAACACCTAGATACTACGAACTGTATACGAATTAATTTACCATCACTTTGAAATATTAAATCCAAATAAAACATAAGCAAGTATTCAAAGGTATTCGTTATTCTGGGATCCTCTAAAGTTACCATTTTGGACGTTTCCCGCCAAATGCATAATCAAAACATTAATAAAAATATATATTAATCAGTACAAATAATTTACCACAATCTAATCATCAATATTTGCTTGGTAACATCTGTGGGTGCAACGCAGTTCCTCTCGGGGCACGGAAACTTCGGAGAGTACCTTCATCGGATTGGTAACAGGGAGTCAGCAGAGTGTGGTTACTGTGGTGACACAGACATGGCAGACCATACGTTCTTCATCTGGAAATCAAGAAGGTAAAAGTGGAAATAACGCTAGAACAGCACATGAACGCCTCCAATATTATTAAAATCATTGCACACAACGAGACATATTGGATGGCTTTTGCAGAATATACCAAACTGATCTTCCAGGAGAAGGAGAAAGATGAGCCGAAGGAAAATGAAGCCCCGGGTATATAGTTTAATCCAAACACAAAGTCCCCTATCCCAACACTGGTAGTTCCGGGGGAAGTTGACGCAGTGATATCAAGTTGTGCACTTCCAAAGTGCCGTCTCCTAACTTGTTCGTAGGGCCACTTGCTCCGGTTAGAGAAACGCTGGCAACGCCAAAAAACATATCTTTAAATATTCTTAAAATCTATTTTTTTTGATTTGCTGTTTTGCGTGAATTCATGTAAAAAATTATGAATGATGTATTGTGTTTTTAATTACTAAAACAAACTCATCAGTACCATATAATGTACCATAATGTTATTAAATGTTATTAAATGCCGGTTGACAACAACATAGTTAACAATAATTGATATAAATATACTTGAAATCGCAATTTGATTACATGTTCGACATCTATAAGCATACATTTCTCGACAATTTTCGTTACCAGAGTAAATTATGGCTTTTTATAAGTCAATGCACGTTTGTTTATATTTCATTCACTTATAAGTTATATTCAGGAAAACATGTCTATAAGTTTGATTTTAAACTGCTAGTATGTCAGTTTTAATTCGAATTGCAAGTCTATTAATATTTTTAATATTAGTAAATAATGTAATTTCTGCCCATGTACGTGAAATATTTATATTTGTTGAATAAATTTAATAATATTGAAATATCTTATAGATGAGTGAGAAACAAGTTAAAGCTGCTGGAAAACTTGTTCGCAATTCTTGTCAGCCAAAGAATCAAGTCTCTGATGGTTTGTAATGCATGAATTCTTTTAATTTTATATTGCCAATTATGTTTTTTTTTAAATTGTGTTTACTCGTAGAGGATATTAATAACACGCATAAAGGTATATTTAGTGAAGCGCAGAATGTGAAGGTATACATTTTAACACTACGTCTATGTTAGTTTTTATTTTTTTTCCCTTGTTGTTCACAGTGTTACTTCTATTGTTTACTTACAATGATGAAAGTGGTAAGTGATTTATGATATAACGAGAATCATGTTCATAAAATGTAGTCGTGTAAGATATAGAGTAGTGCTCAGATCGTCTTCACAGATTATTGTATATAAGAAATAACTTGTGACAGTCCATGCCACACATTAGCATGCGTTAGTTTTTGTGTTTCTTCTAGTATTTTTCACTGTCTATTATTTCAAGTTTCTGCTCTCTGCATGCCTTTCAAGCGTAGGTATATCTTTCTCTTCGACCCTAGCGCTCTTTCTTTGTCTTATTTATACTATTGTTCTATCTTTAATGCACCTTCGAGATCTTTATACATCGCTGTTCCCTTTGCCTTTCTAATGTGTATACTATTACTTACTTGTGAGATAATAAGTCTATTCGTCATTCCTAGTCAATTGCTTCCTTCACGCAATCAATGGCACACCGTACCCTACAATTTTTGAAATAGGGTGGAAAGGATCTTATTTTAATAGTTCATCAAATTTACCTATTGAACCCCGCAGCTCTTCAGTCATGCAATAAATTTTAGTAGATGATGAAATTGATCCCCTGACACATGTAGGAATGCACATGTTACGAGGCATATACAATTATCAAACAATACGATTTTTCCCGAACTGTTCAAAAATGCAAATTGGGATCGTTATCTACCCAAAGTCGTGGTTTCCCAGCTAAAGTGTTGTAGACAAGTCCTGCGATTTCCACAGAGAGTATCGATACTTTTTGATATCGATATTGCTATCAAGAAGTCGTCGGTTACCCAAAGGGTAACCTGTCATAAACTGGGGGTCCGCTCTGGCCCATGATTCTTAATATTGCGGAGCCCACCTAAAGTTATGCATTGCATATTTGATTTAAGTTTGAAGTTTGGCTACCGCCGATTTAGCACAATCTAGGGATACCCAATATTTTTCTCCCTGTCCTCCACAGTCTTTTGTCTGTCAGCATATTTACAATCTTCTGGAAGGTCATAAATTGAAGGTATGGCGACATAACGCCATCGTTTCTGCCGTGTCGTATTATACCATCAGATTATTTTCGTTACTTAACGGTTGAGTAATAATTAAAACAGAGGAAGACTAAATACGACATGCTTGTAGGATCTTCCAAAAGCATAAGTTTGAGATATATTATTTCCTTGTTTTTAATTCATAACTACATAACTCCTATGATTATACGTTCGTTTGAGCATTGCCAGATTATCAAGTTAGTTCAAGTTTACCATCTTTTTCTTGGCTACCAAGCTAAGTCACTTGATACAGGCGTAGTACAGCAGAACTATAAACAATAGTTATAATTAATTTTAGAAAGATAAAGTTACACATAGTCATCTGTAACTGAGTTGTTGATTTAAATTCTTTTTTAAAAGTGTAGTGTTTATTTTACGTGATCTGCGACAATTTTCTGTTTTATTCTAACAGATCACGCAAAATAAACACTATTCTTAAAAATATATGAACTGTTACGTGAATAAAATACTAACTACATTCATTTCTTTTGTATGAGACAGGAACAATCACAAATTTTCAAGGAACAAAACAAATGACACAATCAAACATCAACATTCATTAGAAACAGGTTTATGAGTTGCAAACTTTTTTTTAAGGCGTTGTCGGCGTATTTCAAACCGGAACAAGTGGCCTTAGTGAATTAATAGAACAGTGTAGTGATTTGTACGGTGGTGTGCGCCCATCAGTTTCAGTAAAAAAAATTCCCCCACGGGACTGCCAGTTTGGTATATCTGTGGCTAGGGATGTTACATCACGTACCCGGTACACTGATGAAGCATGCTTTCGTCAGTTTGTTTTTGTCGCAGAACTTAGTGGATATAGTTATCTACCACTTTCCAGTAATGCTCTTGGTCAATGATCAGTGAAACGATACTATCGACAGCTAGTTTCTGGTCCATCAATTTTTGCAAGACCTTGTATAATTTCGCAATCACTAGAATCTTGCAATTCTTGTGGAAGGTGATGCAAGAGAAACTCGTGACTGCTGGTGAGCCCCAAGAACGATACTAGCCGAAGGAAGTTGAGGATTGGATTGTAGAGTAGATGTGTTCGCTTCAGATTCTAGTTTGAGACTTCTTTATTTTAAAATCTTAACTAACTTAAACTAACTTAAGCTACAAACAGTCGGTACCGCGGTGACACTTTCTCTTCTCTTTTTCTCTCTCTCTCTCGCCCTTCAGCGTGATATACAACGGTACCACGAACTCACCCCGCTGGGTTTTGGTCACACATGTTTTATTGTCCCCAACGACCGAGAGTTTACAACATGCTGAGGCTAATTCATAGAACTAATTCTACGAAAATAATGCCCTTCTACAGGCATGACCGGAAGGCCAAATATTGCCTCGATCTTCGACGCCTTGGCTCATGTCGAGCGCCGTAAAAATGCCAGTTTTGGGCTCGCACGCCCAAACAACCTTTCGTGCGCTGTTCCAGTGATGACATTGGAATACAGTATGCTCCGTATGCTGTGTTTTCGTCCCCGCAGTATCCGCATTCAGGAGTGGCGCGTTTTCCAATTTCGAAGAGATACTTCCAAAGCACCCATGTCCTGCGACATCCATCTTGTAATTTCCCCATGTTTCCGTCCCAGCTATGGCTTTATATCGGGGATTAGGCGTCTGGTCCACCTTCCCCAGGTCGCTTTGAATTTCGTCTAGAGTAGGGCTTGTATCTGCCTTGTGCTCTTGCTCTTTTTGTATACGTGCTTCAGTTGTTGGTGGCGGATGTGGATTGAGTTGCAAACTAAAATACAAATGCTTATTTTTATTCCATACGTTCTTATCAAGACGAAGAAAAATGGCGACCCTGATTGGGATACAGCACTTAGTATGACTGATACATTACCAGAGGCAAGAATCGAACCAATAAGAAAATCGATAATGAAGTGTCGCCAAACAGGTAACCTAAACACTGTAAATATGGAATAATTTATACAAATCACTTATATTATTATAGAACCAGGCGTTGACAAGTGTGATACTGCATGGTTGATAGCCAAGTGCATGTATTTTGACAACCCGGAGGTAAATTATGTTAATTTACTTCGAAACTCGCAATGGAAAATAATACATTTCTTTGTTCCAGAATTATGTATACCCCTAGATATTTTTGTTCGCCTTACTATAGTTTATTATAGATATAATCTCATTGATTATTTAAATAGGAATAAAGGTCCATGAATAATTCGTACCGATTAGCCTAATTGATTAGCAAACATTTTCAACATTGATATTGGTAGGTTGTTTACTATTGGATGCAAATTTTGGTTTAAAGAAACCTAAGCTGTAATTTACTGTAATTAAGAATTCATTGATATTAATTACATTTTAATTACTACTAGCAACGGAATGCATCTGTTTAATTATGTGCGCATTACAATAGAGAATTTGTAAAGTAATGATAGTAGATACATGTTTTTTAATGTATGGCAGTATTTATGAATTATGACAGCAACATACTATTATTTTTCCGTACATATTTAGTTAATAAAAATTGGGTATGTTGTTATTGTATTTTTAAAGGTTTTTCAGATTTTTGAAACTATTTTTCAAATTTTATAGTAAATAGCTTCAATTGAATTGTTAAAGTAATAAAATGTCTTTGAATCCAAGTGCACACTGAATTGACATATACCTTTCTATTATCCTTCTTCCACATTAGTATTACGTACCGCTGGACCAACCTTATAAGAATAAGAAGATTCCTCTTCTTATTCTTCCAATGGCTCTTGTCTTCTTTTCTATTCATCCCTGTCCATAGCAGCTGTTCTATAGGCTGTTTTTCGTAATTTTTCGTAAAATAATGTGTGTGACTTTTAAAAAGGCTTAATTGAAGCCTTATCAAGAACGAATTGGGTTCATTTAAATTATCATATTAAAGTAGAAGAGTTTAAGGACAGTTTGTCATTTGTTTCACGTTGATAGCTTAATATTTAATACCAGCAAAATATTATAATTTAATAGCAACAATATGCAAAGAGTGTCCGTTGAATTGTACACAAACCAATGAATGACCCCACTTTTTCAGTTATAAACCTTCCCATGAGCATTTGTAAACTCTTCGTATCCTTCTGTTAATAAACTGTGTACATAAATAAATACATCTCTCAGTCACTCATAATCAACCGGTAGCCATCACTCCACACTATTAATGTGTTCAACCTATCAAACTTTAACGGGAATATATTTTCTTTAATGGAAAGTTTGTGTTATAGATTAAAGAAAAAACTTTACCCAAGCAATATGTTGGTCTTATTTTTATTATTCCGGGACATGTACCAAGTATTTTAGTTCTCAAAGAACCAAAATATCCAAACACTTTAGCGCCAGGACCAAACTATGATACCATTATAAACGGGATGTTCCCTCGCCAATCTACATTATCTAGCACCTCTTGGTAAAAGGACACTCCTTGGTATTATTAACTTTCTTAACCTGAGAGGATCCCTCATGGGGATCATGTATCCCGTCACAAAAAGTCATCTGGGATAACATGTTTTCTGACATGAGAAAAAGGATACTTTTTAAGCAATATATCTATACCGCAACAAGGTAACAATAAAACAACAATTTACTCTTGCTTTGAATACTCTTTCTAATTACTTCCATTCTTACATAATGTGCAGTCATCACTTAAATTTTCCTCATATCTACACATTAAAATTTAATTACACCAATAATAATGCATCTCGATAAGTAGTATAATCAGTATTACTTTGCATATTCTGCGGGATGAATTCCAGCATAAATTAGCATGAGAACCTCATATGAACTGTTATTCGTTAATTTTTTCTTTCAGTTTCATTCAATTCTTTGATTATTTCTCAATTTGAGATTATTGAACAAGAATATGACTAGAATACATTACCTTTGTCTAATTGTGATTATTGTACACGTTGGATTTGTATCGGCTGCTGTAGGTATTTGCTTATATTCCTATTAAGCAGTATTTTCAACATTTATAACGTTCATCATATAACATATAATTGCATGTCAGATAACAGAAGCACAGTTGAAATCGGCAGGAAAACTACTACGAAAGAATTGTCAACCCAAGACAAAAACTTCGGATGAGTCGGTTGATAATATGCATAAGGGGGAATGGGATGATAAGCCATCAACGAAAGTAGGATTTATGTTTAAATTTTATATAAACTTATAGAAATATTTAATTGAAAATGTACATTTTCAGTGCTACGCTTTTTGTATATTATCATTCTATAAATTAGTAAATAAAAAAGGGCTATTTGAAGAAGAATATGCTCTCTCGCAATTGGAAATGTTGCCTGTCGAGAGGCAGGAACCTACTTGGGCGTCTGCACAAAAGTGCAAACGTAAGTTCTTTTTTAATTATTGTAAACTAGTGAATAATATTAGTAATGGGAGTTCCCGGTCGGTCCGAAAGACCATTTTTGTGACAATTTCTGTTAATGTAATTTTCCCACTTTGCAACGTTGAGAAGATTTCATTTTGCCATACATCCGCCGGAAATCGAATCTAGGACCTTTTTTTGAGTTCATTCTGGGCGGTCAACGCACGCCACTAGCACGGCGACCAACTTTGATCTATTGTGCATGGACCAATACTATGGGCCAATAACGGAGATAACCTTTGAAAAGGCTAGAAT
>WSZQ02152883.1:0-12627 GCA_019419845.2 Weissflogia rhopalogaster
CCCAACGTGGAGCCCACTCCCCTCAGGGGGCCAATTTCATTTCCTAAGGGGAACAATTCAAAGATAGACTCATTAAGGGTAAAGGTTTCAGGGTCCTTTAAAACTGTATAATCTCACTGAATTCAAGGTACCAATTAATATGGGAAAATCAACATTGAATTTTTTTGGAATTTTAGTTTTTCATTATATATTTGGAAAATTTAGTAACTGTGATTCATTAACAATTTCTTAGTGTCTATATCTTCCTAAATCCTTCCAATAAAGTTTCTTAAGTGAACACTTGTTTTTTATATTAAAAATTATGTAAGTAACATAGGAAAACATTCGATTTTTATATTTCTCTTCATACAACAATATATTAGACACACAGTTCCATCTATAGGTGTGTACATGAACAACATTTCCCCCACTAGCTTATGCAGTTTGTTTGCCAGCGCCGCCAGCGCTTTTGGGTATGTTGTTTTCTGTCACAGCAAATCTGATAAAGTATTGGCCCAAAACGCAACCACGTCTTGTTGATCATGGGTAATTTCCCATCATACATTTTTAGTTCGATTTGAAATGAATTTGAATTTATCGCGCAACGTTCGCCACCCCACGAATTCGGCCAACATCGCAGCATACTGCGAAATGACCCAAACTGCGCACAAATACCTTGAACATACTTATTGCAACAAAACAATGGCCTCCGCATCATTTATTTTGCAAATATGCTTGTTTAACGCTAGTTTTAAATATCGAAATTCGTTATAGATCTTTTAGGTACTAATGAGTGAAATAAATTTGCAGTTGAGAACAACGAAGCGGAACAAACGATGTACCAATACTTCACAATTGTAAACGACGATGATTGCAACGTTAAAAAATCCAGTGAGGATTTTATAAATCAAGAGGAAGAAGATAATGAAGAAGTAATGTATTTAGTGGAACCGGTGTCTTCAGATGTTTTACTAAACAGCTCCGTTTGCGAAGATTTACAACCCGAAGAGGATGAACGTGATTACAAGTTGGATCCACTTGTTTGTCCAAAAATTGAGTTCATTCTCGAAGACGGACAAATGTACATGAGAGACAGTAATACACTGAAAGACGTTGATGAAACTTTTACATTGGATGCAGATTTAATTGATTCAACTGATTATTACACAGCAGAAGTTGAGAAAAATATGCAATCAGAAGATAAAATCATTATCAATAATACAGATCAACCCGAAGGAAGTGAGAACTTTTGGGAAGTTCAACTTGCGGATGGAACATGTGCATTTATCAATAATTCTCTGTGGAGCAGCATAAAACCAAATAATGGCAATGCTAAACCAAAGATTCCTATTCCAAAACAAGAAAAATTGATTTTCTGTTCGTATTTTGGATGTAATAAAGTATATTCATCAACACATCATTTAGCAGTGAGTAATATATTATTTTGTCGTTTTGGTGTTTATTTTTGACGGATTTAAGGTTCATACGCGAAATCACACAGGTAGCCGTCCTTATCCGTGTCCATTTACAAATTGTGGGAAAGCATTTGCAGCTGGATCATCATTGAAAGTACATTTAAGAACACATACGGGGGAAGCGCCTTATGGTTGCATGATGTGTTCGAAACATTTTAAGAGGTCGGGAGATCTGCAGAAACATGTGAGGACACATACAGGAGAAAAACCGTACAAGTGTCCGATTGAAGGATGTGGGAGAGCGTTTACAACGACAAATATACGAAAAGTGCATATACGGTCACATACAGGAGAAAGACCTTTTCGTTGTACTCACCCAGATTGTAATAAAGCCTTCTCTACGGCGACAAATTTTAAGAATCATATGAGGATACATTCGGGGGAGAAGCCTTATCAATGTTCGATTGAGGTAAGCAAAACACGCAAGAAATATTATTAAATAATTTGGATATTAAAGGCCGCAGTTGGCTGTCCTGTTGTCTCGCTAGACGATTCAGTTTTGTATGCGTGACTCAATTTTTAGCGGCGACTCACAGAACTCTGCATATGTTTAATACTGATATTTTATAGTAGAGCTGGCTGATCATGATTCGCTTTTATCATCCACGTTCACCGCAAATTTTAACGCCACTAAAACTTTGTTATGCGTAAAAATTGAGACGAATAATATTCTATTTAGTCTTATATTTTATTATGTCAATGTACAAACCAAGCCGTTTCACATCTTGGTGCCAAAATATCTCAAAGTACCGATTCTTTCTGGTATCAAAAACGAACATGACGCCATCTACTAATGGCGTTTCACAATATATACAGCTACTTTAATATTCATATTTCCGGTTTACCATATTAAATAAATCTGCATTTCAAAATTATTGATCAACAATTGTCATTATCTGTAAAAAAATGCTTGCAATTTTGATTATTTGTAAATTATTATTTCTTAATTCAGGATTAAAAAAATTAGGAATTATTTGAAATAAGTATAAACATGTAATTCGCACTCAAAATAAATATGGTAAATAGGTATTGCTTCAGGATTTAGTGTTAGAATGATATGCATAATTAGCTTGTTTCTATCATAGTTTACGTACACTGACTCAGGTATAGAACTGCTTTAATGACAAGCAAAATCAAACTGAAAAGTATCTTGCATAATCGATGTAATGCAAATCCAAACTTAATTATTAAATTATGGAAACGTAGTTAAGTGATTTCCCCTCGGGTATCACTAAAAGAAAACACGCTTGAATGGAAAGAGCAAGAATACTATGCACTTATTCATACATGCAAAATTGTCGTTGCCTGAAGTATAGAACGAAAGTATCGATATCGATACTTTTTTGATACCCCTACTCACAGCACACGGTCAAGAAATGATAGCAAACTCTCGTATGAGCGTCAGCATGTGTTAGCATGACTGTCTAGTGAGTCAACAGGACAGGTACCATCACAGCGTGCTTCTACGTAGCAGAAGCATGAAGGGGGTGTGAAAAGTGCATGGCCTTTACCGAATAATACTATTTATCGAAGTCTGTAAGATAGGTATTCGTTTCTGCAGTAGTCGGAAGGTAGTTTTCCATTCTTTTTGCGGCCACAACTATGAAGGTGTGAGCAGGTGCGTTATCATGTTGAAAAAGGACTTTCTTGTAAGTCAATCATGGACGCTTTTCTCTTACCCCGGTTTGCAAACAGTCCAATACCGACGAATAATGTGCGACTGTTACGATTCTGCATTGATTTCCATAGTATGGTGGTGTATCATCCACTGTCACCGTTATAATTGCTGCGGATTTCGCTATAACATCTGCATCTTTCGTTTTTGATTAATCACGTTGACCACCTTGCCGATTCTTTTGCACGAATGTTGGTGCAAAATCTGATGTATACTTTCATTCAATATGAACTAGCAATATTGCGCACCTCCTCTTTTCAAACAGAAACAGAGCGCGCAAAACGTTCATCGTCATTTGTATATATGCCCATTCCGAAAATTTTGGAATCAGGTAGAAACCTTACGATTAAATTTTCTTTAGTTTTCTAAGCCGATTTGCCTTTCAAAGTTAGTATATTGCGTAACAAGTATATTGCGCACGTATAACGTGTAATTCTCTACCTACGACCCTTTTGTTTGGCATCCAAGGCCTAGTTAAAAATTCATGTATTCTCGGCTGCACCGTTATTACATGTACAAAATATCAATCAAATAGGCGCTGTGCGTAACGAGGAATAAACGCCTTCTATGGTAATATACTATTTTCTACTCCTGTTTCATATTATGTACATTATATTAACGATTTTGGGTACCCACAACCTACTGTTAATCATAACAGTGTTGGTAGATGAATACATTTCAGTATTACTTGTTTGTTAAGAAACCATTGTAGTTATGTTGCTAGAATAATGCGCGTAGCATTGCTTTGCATCCAATCCATGTCGAATCCCACTCGGCGCGCGTGCAACAAAATAAAAGTGGTAGGGAAAGGATGAAACAATTAAGCAAGAATTGCCAATTCAAAACTTCAATTTTACTATTTATATAACTTTCGATCGGCAGGCGTCCAAAGTATATAGGAGACAGGGAAATAAGTGTAGAGGAGAAAATACTAATGGCAAGTAGGGTTGTCAATAAAAGTATCGGTATCGATAAGTATCCATATCACGTGTCGATACTTATAAGCTTTTATCGATACTTTAATTTTCGATACTTAACGATAGTATCGGATCGGTTATTTTCGATACTTTTTGACATGCCCCCCACACTGAGGCCATCTGTTAATCACAACCACCAATTAGGATGGTAAACGTTCTCTGATTGTGAGCGAAATTTCGATTCTTAATCCTGTTTTTAAAATACTTGTTCGAAGAAAGGGGAGCTAAGCATGGATGGGAGAACAGTATGTCAGGTGTATACTTTGTGGAATGGACCCGGACCCATAGGAGCATATGGTGACGAATGAATGTATAGGGCTGGAAGGGGAATGGACGCGAGTGGTTAGGAGTGCGAAGAAGGGTGTGCAAGTACTTTGAAAATATATCGAATTCTTCGATTCAAACGAACCCCACACACGAAAAAATAAATCAATCTGGCTGAACATTAGGGTGTGTTCTTCCCAAAGGTACCATTTCCTAAAAATAACTTCGATTCGTATCAGTAGTGCCCCCGCTTTAAATGCTGGAACTTTTCAAACTATCTTCGTAAAATGCAATTTTCGAATTTTGCTTTGAATTAATTGTATGTATGTTATCGAAAATTCTAATAAGTAATATCTGTTCGCAGGGTTGTGGGAAATGTTTCACAGAATATTCATCATTATTTAAACACAATGCTGTGCACAAAAGATGGAAATACAAATCCTGCAAATATTGTGGACAACTTCACAGACATGAATCCACTTTACGCTCGCATATCCGTCTCATGCACGCATTTGTCGTCTCAGAAGGCACCGAAATGCAACTGAAGCGGAAAAGCCATAGGCATAAAGTTCGTATTCTAAAGTCAATGAGTAAGTAGCAATTTATACAAGTGCAAAAATAAATCTGTGCAGTACTGATAATTTTACTCCCATCTCGGGTAATAGTTTATTTGAATTCTTTTTCATCATCAGTGAATTTGAGTTCTTCATGATTCTTGGATTTAATGAAAATTTCATGCAGTTCTTTATCGAATAGGAAGTCAACACATCCGCAAGTCCCGCAACCAGCCATAGATTTATAACGTTGCAAGAGTCTTGCGAATTCTTGAATTGACTTCTCTTGTGCTTGAATGTAAATTGAAACAATGAAATCGTTTAGTGAGCAATCTTTAAACTTTTCTGCAGTTGATGCTACCACACATAATTTCTAAAAATTTAGAAGTTGGAAGTCGTATTATGTTATATAATTAATTGTGTGTGTCAGTTACTTACGTCCTTAACATCTTTCTCCATTTGCAATCCTTTTTCTAAACTGTTCTTTATATTCCATGACGTATCCTCGGCAGATTTCATCTCGCAGAGACGTACTTTTCCTCCACGCATATTTTGATATCGAATCAAGTTATGAGCATGACCCAGTTCTTCCAGGTGCATTTGATAGAAAAATGCGTAACATCCTGGTAAAGCTATCTCACTTCTCCCAAAATGCGATGCTATTGCGAGATAAACATAACATGCGTTCATTTCTGTATTAATTTGGTCGTTGAGAACCTGTTCGCATTCTTCATTATAGCAGTGCCTGTGAAATTTTGTAGCATAATCATTCTTGCCATCAGCACCTGTTGTCACTGAATAATTATTTTTTATTAAATATCGACTTGGGTATTTGGATAAATTCAATGGAAGTCGTTTCAATAGATGATTTATACTTTTGAAATTTGCCATACATGTCTGAAAAATACCGCTCGAGGACATTTTCTAATTTCTATTGACATTTGTTGACTTTTATCACATTTGAAATGCGGTCAATTTGTGACGCGTACACTTTTGACGATATATTTTGCTATACTTGTTGTTAATTAGCAACCGGACTAGAGTTTTTAAACAAATGCTACGGCTATAGCTTGCAATATTGTTTGTCTTTTTTAATATAAGAATGTGAATAATTGTGCTTGAGGTGAAAGCTATTTGTTTAATGGTGCAAAGCTTCGCTGTGGACATTTTTAGTCCTTTTCTTGTTCGTTTAGCTCCTTGTCGAACACGTACACACCGAGACCTTCTCCAACTCGCTTCAAGTTTGTGACATGTCCTGAGATTTCTTTGATTGCGTCTACTTGCTCCTGTAGATAATGTGTTTCTAGAAAATCGCAGAGATTGACGTCCATGTGCCCGGAGGCTACTGAATGTAAATGCAACAATGCCTGAAATGTTTAATGATTTTACTTGTACAAATAGTTGTAAATACAAATAAAATGTTGATGCTGACATATGCGGATGAAATCGTTTAGTAACAAAAGATATATCCGGTACGCAAGCAATGTTAGAAAATGGGAAAGGTATAGGTATGGATACGCGGGATTAGGAGATAAGACAAAAACACTGGGAAACACGCCTGGTATGAGACAGAAAAAACGTCTACTAAAACCTCATAATAACCTAAAGGTACTTGAACTATTGCGGAACTAGTTAAAAACATTCACTGGATTGTTAACAGGTCATTGTGCCCTAACATTCAGGCTGTGTCACGATGACGCAGAGAAGTCCGAGCACATAATCTGTTCGTGCAAGGCAGCGAATGGTTTGAAATACAACCTCATTGGCAAGGACTTCCTATTAGCCGAGGAAGTGGGTGAGTTATCACCCAAGGATGTTGTAAGGTTCATATACAACCTAGGGCTCCTTTCATGCTAGGCAGTTGGGGCAGGACAATAGAACAATTTGGTCGCTGTTCACGAGAGGCTTGCTCCTTCACCAGCCCCCTATAATCCTTTATATGTATAGATGAAAGTTGCGTTAAAATTTAAGTAGTAAGGCGAGACATCCCATAAAACCTATCTGTGGTGCGGAAGTATGAGAGATATTTGAACCAAAAACTATTAGAAATGAATTAATTGAAGTTCCAGGAGATTCTCATAGTAATGACCATCTCTGTCCTTATGACAATCTGCTGATATCGATAACTTAAGTGCCAATTAATAAAAAAAACTATCGATACTTATGAATACTGATAATTTTTTTGTTACCAAATCACAAAACCTAAAAGTGCAAAAAGTATTGTCAAAATAGGGTCACCTTAAATGGAGTTGACACATTTAAGGGTTCCTTTAGGCTCTGTATTAAAGTCCTTAATACGGGCTTTAGTAATCAGATAGAATGACAGTAAAATGTAAAAGGAAAAACGAGAGTTTCAGGGTTTGGAAGGAAAATGTGTGTGGTAAGATGGTACATAAGGAGATAAAACTGCCTATAGAGCAGTGATTCTTGAACATTTTGCCGCGGGACTTTTGTGTACCACTAAATTATTCTATCAATATTTTGGTGTAGAGATAATGGGTGCCGGTTGATTATGAGTAATTGAATATTGTGTTGATTTATGCACACAATTTATTCACGGAAGGATATGAAAAGTTTATAAATACACAAAAAAGAATACAGTAAAAATCGCGAGGTCGTAGCAGAGATGTTGTCGGTACGACAGCAGAATACTAAGTCCCGAGACTAGGAAACTGAACACACAGTGCAGCCTCGGTTAGTTTGGGTTGGCTTTGAACATTTGGTTAGTAGGAATTTTGGAGAAACAGATGTGGGACTAGAGGTATAGAAAAGTAGTTGAAGAAATATAAATACTAAATCTAAAGCATGCCAAAATGTGGACTTTTCTACTTTTCGTTCTGCCTAATTTGTAAACCCTCAAAAGTGCACAATAAATAAGAAGAAGGTTGCTATAGAGAATATAAGGGGAAGGCGAATAAAACGACAAACCTAGTTTATAAATATTTGCAGTACGGGGAATAAACGAAACATGTGGTTCGGAATACAAAGGACCATTCCTTGTGAACAACTTGTGTCTTGTTCACAAGGAGCGGAAATTGTACGGATTCTTGGAAGCATGTGATTAAGGATGTAGTGTTATAACTTAAGTGTATCAACGACACGTAAGAATGTATGAACACCTCTTTCCCTATATGCAGTATTCCGACATGGTTGTTGTCTGAGGTCGGGTAAAGAGATCATAATGATGTTGGTGGAAAGTAAAATTGTGTTATATTAAAATTTGTTTATTTCATTCTTTGTGGAAAGTTGGAATGATGATATTTATATATGCCAACAAAGATATATGATTAAATAAAAAATAAAACTAATATATAATATGCGGTAGTTTATTTATGACTTTTAAAGGTACTTACATCATTGACTTTTCGTTCCAAATCTAGCGCAGCTTGCATAGCGTCCTGTGCGTGACCCCATTCTTGTTTCTCTGGCGGTGGAATATCAACAAGTTGAATATGTCCACCTCTTTTATTCATGTACTCCATCAACAACTCGGCATGCTCGCGCTCTTCGTAGGAGCACTTTTTGAAATATTTGTGTAACCCCGGTAGGGCTACATCATCCCGATCGAAATAATACGCCTATAAAAATCACCATTAAATCAGAAATGCCCAAAAGAAAGAAAAGTCACTTGTGTTATAATCGTTTTTAATACAATACGAAATTATCTACAGAAAATTGAAACAAAAAAATGATTCATTTATAACTGAATGATCAGCCGGTCGCGAAAACAAAATCTAAATATAATCCCGCAATTTGATCATATCTTGAAATATTCGCCTAGGACCAGTGTTACACAATCGAGTGCTTCGTGTTTCGCCCGAGAATTGTATCGTGTTCGCACGTATACATACCATGGACAAGTATGTGTAGCCGGCAAACAGCTCCAAATTAATCTGCTTGTTGATCGCATCCTCACAGTCTTTGTGGAAGTTTTGGCGTACCTGCGAATGGCCCAGCGAGAGTGCCATTTCGGCAGCAATGATGAGCGTTTGTCGTCGTACTGACCTGTGTTTTTGTGTGGAAAGTGTAGTGGTTGGTTTTCGTGTGGGTGCGCAGAGGTCCTGGCACGTAAACGCGCGCAACACTAGAATCGATCGTCGGATACAAGTCAAATTGGTATTTTCCAAAAGGGGGATAAGAAATACTAAATACAATCAACGATAACTACGAATATCACAGTATTCCAAGCGAGTCAACGCTAGTTCTGCTTTTAATTGCCCATTATCCAGCAGAGATTATCGGAAATGTAAATATTTCACAACGAAATATTCATTTTACTCGGTTGTTACTTCCTCGGGCAGTGATTCCCCTGATGCTGGTGCGTCAGAAGCAGAGAGGACCGTTTCCACCGAGTAAGGACCATCTTCGTCCATGGCGTCATCTTCTTTCAGTGATGTTTCAGAACTTGAATCGGATTTGGCTCCGTCGACACTTGCAACAGGTGCTTGGAACGACTTGATGAAAGCGATAAGTGTTTGTATCTTCACATCGACAGTGGCTTGATCCGAGGCGAGCTTCTTCTTGGACACATCTTGAGTTTTTAGTGATTCTTCCAGTTCAGTGTGACGATCTTGTAGTTTGGTTAATTCGTTCGTCAGTTCTTTGTTTTTCTCTACTAGTTGTGTACGCAGCGCCAGTTTTTCTATTCACCATTGACAAAAATAATATTGTTTATAGTTGTATCTTCAAATATTACTTGTGATTTTGACTTACCATTGACTTCAGCTTCATGCGCGAGGACAGTCTTTAAGCATTTTGGGCAGTGCTTGGGCGTTTGATTTAATGGGCGATTGTGACAGGTTATATGAAAGGCACAGCCACAAGTTTCACAGCCCAATAAGTTATCTGGAATTTTACATAAGCGTGACAAAAGCTTAATTAAACTAGATGAGGAAAACTTATTATGAAAGGCAATACAGGCCAGATATTCTTCAGATTAGCGACATATTGATAAATTTATATAGTTTATTGAGGTGGCAATCGAAAACGAGACCCTACAAAGTTTTCGTCAAGTTTATAAAACGGGCTTCTGTCGTATTTTCAAGAAAAAATTAAAATTGCTAGTTTTTATACAGTTTTGAATTTAAAGTGCATTTTCGCATAAAACTCAGACTTAATTTGTTCGGCAGAATTTGTTTAATCTTGTAAGCAAAGTCGAAAACTAATGATGCGAGAAAACATGTTTAAAGTTGGGTAAGCATAAGAATATTATGAACTATAACTTCGCAAATGCTGCAGATATCAGCTTGAAATTATTAATAGATATTCTAGCATAATTTAGCTAATTAAAAACAACGATTTTACTCCTCAAATACTTGATAATTGCCAAATGACGGGAAAATACGTCTGATAGTTAATTTTCATTGACATTCGGAGAATGTGTTAAAATTCTATTTTCTTTCCATGCTGCTTTGAATATAGCCGGCCTTCATTATACTAATCGATTAGTACAATGTATTTCGTTTAAAGCAAATCCACGATAAACGAAATTTCGCTGAATCTTATAAACCATTGAATTTTAACTTTAAACTTGAATAACAGGAGGCTGATTATTACTATACTGCAATTTCAATACTTTGCAATGTTTTTATAAGTTAAGAACAAATGAAATTCGCTTACAAATATAAATACTGTCAAATGAATATTTAAAAGTAAAAGGGACTTTACCTGGTTTACTGCACTGGGAACAAACCTGTTCTTCCTTGATAGGTTCAATCGTTAAATCATTTGGCCATTTTTGACCAAAGTTTTTCTTCGTTTCGACAGGTGAACATGGTCGGGAAGACTTCGATTCACATACTCGTCGACTACGTGTATTCGGTGGCGAGACGTTTGCTCCTAAATAACCATTACGCTTCTTCCTCTATTTTACAAAAATCAGCATAATGACATTAAATCATGTAATACTCGCTTCGTAATACTTACATTTGTCTCACTCCATCCACGAGCATACAAAAATTGTGGATTCGCTGTTCGACGCCGCTTTCTTTCCGCTCTTTTATTCTGAATCTCCTTAAAGACGTCATGTGTAACTAAACCAAAATAATTTAGAAACTCAGTCTGACTAATGTCTTGAGGGTTGATTGGATTGAACGTGGCTGGCTCTGGAGTTGGGGGTGATGATCTCAAATCAGAACCATCATCAGATGGTGATACTGACTGGATAATACTTGATCTATAATTGAGAAAATGTTTTTGTAACGAAATCGAAACAGATGGGATTTGAAATAAACCACTTACATATTTTGTTTCCTAGCCTTCGTAAATGAATTTCCAAGACTTAAACGTCGATCTTCAACGCCATTCTTGATTACATTGTTCTTTTCTTTTTGTTGATAAAGTTTATGCTCCTTCCTAAGCTTTTCTACAAGACCTTTCTGCTCTAAACCAACGAGAACGATCTGCTGTTCAGCTTCACTGATCAAATCCTGCACTTCTTTCAACTATTCTCCCGAAAAAATCGCATGATATTAAATGAATATATTCAAAAAATATTCACAAAAACTACTTACGTATTCAGGTTTAACCTCCTTCATTCTAAGCATCAGTTTCTATGAAAATTGAACGATCAAATTAATAACAGATTTTTGACAGGTTTTATTTTAACATTTGTGATAATTTTTCGAAATCGAAAGCAAAGTTCCAAGTGTTATGGTAATAGTTGTGTAAGTTTTCCAACCATTAGGTTAGGTATTTTCCACGAAATTCAAGAGAAATAGCTCCAATTTATTAGTGAGGAAATTAGTAATTTACCTGATGTTGAGCAATGGCTTTTTTCATCTGAATTTGATTCGAGAGTATTTTGCTTTTCAGCTCGCGGGGTACGTCCGTGTTGATCATATTCGCCTGGTTGTTTTGTGTTTACTTGTGAACACTGGAAGCCTGTGAAAAACACGAACGAAACAGTGTCAAAACTGTTGTTGGCGATTAATTCCACGGTGCGTGGGCTAACTGCGTTGATTGTGCGAAAAGGTGATGTAGTTTGGGCACTTTTTGAGCAATTATTAGCCCGCGATTAGAGTTTTTATTCCTCGCTGATACGCAAAGAAAGCAAACTCCTGACAGTAGCGGGGTGATAACAAACGCGAACCGTATAAATTCATGCGTCGCCCTCTAGCGGTTCAAAGTGCTAAAGTTGTAAATACAATTTGCTCAAAGGTTTGAAACACAGTTTGAAAGACCTCTCAAAAACGTTACAAAACTGGCACAACAATGGCGGCTAAAATGTCATATGTATCTATGATATTTTTCATTTTTATTGTTGTCAAATTTTATTAATTATCCGTAATTATGATGAATCGTTGAAAGGCTTGAAGTGGCAGTGACAAGTAACGTCGTATTATTGTACTGGAAGTTTATGAAGAAGTGCGACAATTCTAATTGTAAGTTTATTACGTTTTTTATTTTTTATTTGTTTCGCATATTCAACTTTATATACCATTTCAAAAGGTTAAACCTTTCATAAACATTCATAAATATGCTAACAAATCATTTCAATAAACCCGATTACATTCAGGTTTTAACTTGATAGTGTAGATATTTCAATAATTGATCATTCACTATGCAAGAATATTACGGGACAAGAATCTTTATATTCCGATCAAAACCATTCACAATCTGAATAATAAAGGAATACTCTCAAACGCTATCTCAAAAGAGAGTCCCTGATGGAGCATTTTAGACCATGATTGACAGGGGTGCTA
>WSZQ02152883.1:12727-32462 GCA_019419845.2 Weissflogia rhopalogaster
TCTAACAGCAGCGTGCCCAAAATCGCTATTTCCACCATATACGTAATATACATATACTGCGCCTGCTTATCAACATTTCATTGCCACGAGTGTCGCTCATGGAAGGGGAGACCCATAGACTTTTTTGATTTGCGCATGTCTGTCCTGGACCAATCAAGCTTGCGCGTGTAATTCAGAACGAGAAGCAAGTTAAACATATGTACATTTTATTTCAATTGAATATTATAATTCATGAAACAACAAAAATATAATAACTAACATAGTAAGCGCCTAAATTATTAATATACTATTAATACACTATATTATTTTATTATTAGTTTAGTTAGCAGCACTCTATGATTATCCAGTATGTCTTGATACATTGTGTTCGTGCATAACGGTACGAACACAAGAAAAATGAAATTAATAAGTTAAACAATACACGAGAGAACTGTACAATAGCGTGCTATATAACCTACAAAATCAATATGTTCAAAATATGCCTCAAAACACGATCTTGGCAGCGTTTTCCGCTGTCCTCCTATTTGATAATAAGCACATTATAATAACGATTTTGATTAAGTAATGATATACACAACCTACACCTGATCATAACAGTACTGGTAGATGATTAAGTTTTAGGCAAGCAAACTATATATCGGGTTCATAGTAGTTTCATTGCTGAGGCCGAGGGGTGTTCATTTTCATAGCCTACTTTTTCGCTAAGTAACAAATACTGCAATGATCCTTTGCATCGCATCGCTTTGCATGCAAACATGAATGAAACAATCAAACAATACTTTAAAAAGATAATGCTTATCCGCAGAAATAAAAACTAAAGCAAATTATTATTTTCAGACATAATAGTCGCAGACAAAGAACAGTGTATAACTTGCATATAATGCACATTATTCACTCTTAGGACTTTGATAACTTGCCATACTCGTAAATAATGTGTAGCATTACATGCTCGTTATACAATATAATATTTTATACTACTGTTACTATTAAGAAATTGTTTTCTCAACTGTATACAACTCGCATGGAATGGCCTTCCCATCTGACGTATGAATTGCAATTTTCATACTCCTGAGAAATGAGGTACCTTCCCATGTTGTACCATAATCTAATTTATTATAATACTAATACTCTGGTTGCACGGTCATTTCACAATATCAGAGGGTGGTTAACTTGTAAAATGATCCGTTTATTATCTATTTCCGCACTCCGATAGATTTATGAAATGTGTCAATCTAAAAATACGCCAAGAGGTGAATTTGTCAGTAGTATATAACGATACAAGGGTGAAAACAACGATTTTCGGCACGTAAGTGCCCCAAGTGACACACATATTGAAAGTATTAATATGAGGCCAAGATGACTAAAACAAAAGTGCGTGTGTTAATGTGTTTCATTAGGAGCTTATAGAAGCCTTGCTATAAAGGATTTTGACCCTCGGTTGATGATTTTGGCCCACGCTTACTTCAAAACGCTTGTTTCCAACAGCTACAGCGTTCGTCAAAGCCGCCTTTCGATGCATTCATTCGAAATAATACATGTTAACATGTTACCTTGAAAACAAAAGTTCAAACATATTGCCAAGTTGTTAAAAAACGGGATTGTCCCGTTAAAATCGGATCGACCTTACTCGTAAGTCATCTCAAAAATGGGACACTGGACTTTGGTAAATGGGTCATGGTGGCCCGAGGATTATGGGTTACCCACCACTGTTATAGATGGTTATAAATAACGTATACTAATTTTACCGAATATCTGTGCCGATTTCGATATCTAATTCGATATCTCTTCACATACATGATTAGAGTAATAAGCATATTTTTTTAAATGGCGTGATAAGTTGTCAAATATTTTTTAAATCATCATAATTATGTTATTGCTATTAAGTTGAAAATACTTTGAACTGACGGAGACAAGAAACGACGTGTAATTGCTTTGTAAAAACTTTGAAGATACATGATAATTCCATTTGTCGGGTTAACCTTGTTTTTATGGTTTGATCACAAGATTTGCTAATTATTTTTTCTACCCCTGTAGTATAATGTATACATTTCAGTATCGATTCGATTAAGAAATTATTATTTTCGCACATAATAGTCGAAGAAAAAGTTTAGTGTACAAGTCACATGGAATACTCTATCTTCACTTGTATGTGTTACAATTTCTCTTGGTCTTGAGGAAACGGATATAAAATACCCCAATTGTAGAGTGAGTGCGATATATTCACCAACAAGTTTTAGTAGAATATATTAATACATTTGTGTTGATCGTAGTGTAGATATTTCAAATAATTGTATAAACAGTTGTGTATAGATTCTACACGTATTTGTTATCAATAATGTGTTTGATGATTTTAACCAGCTTCTGTCGCTTTTCTTTGGTCTTCAAAAGCTGCACGTTCCAAAGTACTTCAAGAGGGACGCATTCCTCGCTCTGTAAGAAAAAAACAAGTAGAAATATCAATGTTACTTATTATATTATTCAGCTTTTTTTGTTTATATATTTAAATCGTACCTGAAAATCACCCAAATCAACAAAGTCCTCATCATCAATCATTGAAGCAATGCCAGCTTCCATGGACATACACAACGTAAAACTTCCATTTATTTTTAACTCCTCAATAAACTCATCATAGCTTAAAACTATACCACCCTCACTTTCCAATAATTGGGGATTTAATTGCCCTACAAATTCATTAAACTCTTGTTGGTAGAATTTCATCATTTCTTCGTATTTAGTTGCGCGCAACTCTGCATCCGTGCAGGCATAAATAAAGAAGCTGAAATCTTGGGCTAATGACGCATGTCTTGATAGTTGAAAGTCTAGCATAATGGAATGTTCTGGACGTCTTTCAGAATCAAAACGTGTTAGAAAATTGGGCATCCACGTGTCGCCATGTGTGATTGTTTTGAATTTTGTAGGTGCATTAGGCGAACATAGCACTGTAGTTTCTCTAAAAATGTGTTGTTGTTGCAAAAAAAACAGTTATTTAAAATTCACAGGAACAGGCATCTTACTTAAAAATGTCCCTGGACATAATTTCTTCAAACTTTTTAACATATTCTTCAGGCAGTTCTTTCTGAACAGCATCCAATGTGATCGCCTTCAACTTATTATGGAAACTGATGTACCATGAACGGAAATCTTCATGAAAATAAGCTTCCTGTTTAAATTAATATCTATGAAAGTAATACTATACTTAAAAAATGACAATATTCTTTGCAAATAGAGGTACACATCATTTTAAATATGTAAACACATCAAGAGATCAGTATCCAGAGAGTGAGTGATCGTATCGGGACTTAACGCACAATTTCTGAAATTTCAGTTCATATTCACCAAAACTTGAGAGGAAAACATGTTCAGAGCTGTTCAAACGACTTATTTTTCATAAAAAGAGCAAAAGATCGGTAGCTATAATGATTCGGGGTAATATTTGCTAGAATATAAGAGAAAAATGGGTACCTTTAATTTGCTGGCAGCTTTTTCAAATAAATCTGGTTCCGTTCGCTTAAAAGTATACCCAAGGGCATGAAACTGTGCCAAAATCTTTAAAACCATCTTGGCTCGGTCTAATGTAAGGGCATCACTTCTTGTAAAGCCTTCATAGTTTTGAAAGCTTAAATCTTCCAACAGTACATAATCATTCTTTCCATCATAAAACCCATGTAAATATCTGTTACAACAATATCAAACAAACGATACACTTACATAGTTAAAAATTAAACAAAGGTGAAACTGAATGTCTTACTTTGGAATACTCTTAAATATGTTAGGACATTTCATCTTCCTTTGGAATGCATCAAGTTCGGGCCATACATATTCATAAAACCTCACTTCATTGGAGCAAAAATCAGTATTACGAAGAGATTTTTGTTGGCAGACGTTCTTTACCAATGATTTGGATATCACATGGAGTTTGTAGTTCTCACCTTGACTAAAATGTGACAATTTTTAAAACTGCCTTTTAATTGATTGTTAAACAAACCAGTTTTCATCAGCATATTCAACAGAAAAACGTACAATTGTACTAAGATTCGCATCGCCCATCTTCCCAGGTTTTCCAAGTATTACTTGAATTAATTTGACGCTAGTACTATTATGTTGTTTCTTTAATACCTTTTCGAATATTTCCCATGTTAATTTAGGAGATATGAGTTGGCAGACATGGTTAAAGGCTTCCATTTTGTTGAAATTTAATGTGCTTCTAGTTCTGTTAGAACAGTGTTTACGAGTAGAAGCGACAACAGCAAATAAAGTGAATTGAGCGAAGGCTATTGGAAGTAATTTGGTAGTTGTTTGTGGAGGATGTTAGATAAGATAATTAGGCAAACATAATAGCAGTACATTGTTCATTTATATATTTTATGTCAAATTTGCATATTATGCACGAATATAACTTCACCAGAGATCATACTTTACTGATTTACTCATAATCTATTTTGAAAAGAGATACAATAGAAAACACAGATTACTATACTATGATAGAAAATGTAGCCATGATATTGAGGTTACGTCCGTAATACTAGTCAGTCGTATGATCTGTGGTCGTGGGTCCTGATATGGTTAGTCTATGGTCCTGAATTTCCTAGATAGATCATATCATTTCCTAGTTCATGAACACAGATTAGTAGATATGATCGATTAGTGCAAATTAGAAAAATTGTTAACAAAGTGTCATCAAACAATTACGAAACTTACCATAGCATAATGCCTATAATATATTTTATTAGTAACTTATTTTCATCATAATCGAATATTAAGGTATCTATACATTTAGCTTTGTTAGGAATAATGTAAGGATTCACTAATTATAAATTTATCCTCCTTTTAAATTTAAGGATTTATTAAATTAGCTTCTTTGAAATTTCAACCTGATTATAAGGGGAATACAACATGTGAATATTGAAAGAAATTCAGAATATTATAGAAAGATTATGAAATCGTCCACTTATTTTTACAATTAGTTTGACAAAGAAAACATTTATTAAACTATCCATCGCCATCTAGTTATCGATGAATACATTCAAAAGTCCCACTTCAAAGTTTCAAAACTTCAGAAATATACTCCAATAAAATGAAATATTTATTGTAAATAAATGATATGCTTAAATCTATACAGAATTTTAGCTTAATGCATGGCGTTGGGGCACTGAAAACTGTTCCAGAAATTTCAAAGGCTCTGCGATCGTAAAAAAATTAGATGGCGAGAATTATGAATTGAAATTTTCATACGTTTGGTTTGTCATTTTAATTGATTTATATTAACTGGAACCTGTCCGATGAGGAAACTGAATGAAATATTTGTATAGCGGAGTATTCTATATGGGCGTCGCCTTGAAATTTCATTTTTTGAATTGAGAAGTCCTTTTGATTTGTATATAGTCACAGCAGTGCCAGGATTTCCGCACGGATTCGATGCAAAGCAAGGCAACGCGGCTATAGGTACATTACCGCATTATTTGCTTAGCAAAGAAATAGGCCATGGAAATGCGAATCAAAATCAATACTGAAAACGGATATATTTAAAAAACAATTTCCTTTTATAATCAATTTATTATTAAACTGGAAACCATATTATATATAATTGTAATCCATCAAGTGCTTGACAATCTGCGATAACTTCTGCCTCTTCTCCTTTGTTTTCAAATTAAACACGAGCCACACGCTTTCTAAAGGAACCGCTTGATCTCCCTGCGATTAAAAAGAACATTGAACAAGCATTAACTCTGAAAATATATTTGAAACTTACCTCTATTTCATCTAAATTAGATACCTCATCGTCCTCTATCATCGACATAATACTCGCTTCCATTGACATGCATAGAGCAAAACTTCCATTCCTTTTCAATTCCTCAATCAATGCTTCGTAACTCATTGCCAGCCCAGATTCAGTTGCTAAAAGCTTCGGATTTAATTTCCCAACGAATTCGTTAAACTCATGACAATAGAAACGAAGCATTTCTTCATATTTTTCGGCTCGCAAATCAGCACCAGTGCAAGCATACATGAAAAAGTGTAAGCCAGCGACGAATATCGCGAGAGCTGAAAGTCAAGCATAACAGAATGCAATGGATTTCTTTCGGCATCATAGCGTGCGATGAAATTGGGCATCCAAGTGTCACCATGTGTGATGGTTTTGAATTTTGTGGGTGCTTCTGGAGAACACAACACCGTTACTTCCCTATAAGTTTCCAGGTAATTAAATTAAAGTATTATTTAATAGGTAAATGATTACCTGAAAGTGTCCCGTGCCATAATTTTCTCAAATTTGTCAGAGTAACTTTCTGGCAGTTCTTTTTGAACCGCATCAAGTGCGATTTTTTTCACATTATTATGGAATTTTATATACCAACCACGTAATCTTTCATGAAAGTAGGTTTCCTGCAAAATATTCAGTTGAGAGTTGTTTATTATCGCACTATATGAGCTTACGGTCATTTTAGTTGTAGTTTCTTGGAATAATTCTGGCTCGGTTTCCTTGAATGCATAGCCAAGGGCATGGAATCGGGCCAAAATCTTTAAAACTAGTATTGCCCGGTCAAAAGTTAGAGCGTCTGCTCTGGAGAAGCCCTCATAGTTATCGTAGCATAAATCTTCAAGTAAAATGTAGTCGTTTTCTCCATCGAAATGGCCGGCAAGATATCTGCAATAATTATTTGGGTCATTTGCAGCAATAGACGTAATAAACTGATACATCGACTATATTTAGAAACTTACTTTGGAATTTCCTTAAACAAAGGTGTACATTCCTTCCTTTTTTGGAATGCATCAAGTTGTGGCCACACTACATCGTAGAAAACCACTTCATTCGCAAAGAAATCCGAATTGCGGAAGGTCCTTCGCTGGGCGACGTTCTTAATCAACGATTTGGCGAACACATGAAGGGTGTAATTATTACTAATCCCCCTACAAGAAAATACATATTAGATCCTTGAACTAATCAATAAAAAATGTTATATCTTACTCTTTTTCACCGGAATATTCCACAGAAAAGCGATTAATTGTACTTAAATAAGAATCACCTTTCTTCGCTGGATCTCCAAGTGTTATATTGATTATTGTTACTTTATCAACATTGTGTTGCTTCTTTAGAACCTCTTCAAATACTTCCCATGTTAATTTCGGTGAAATAAGTTTGGTAATTTCACTAAATAAAACCATTTTGATCTTCTTAGCTTCTATGTTTAGATTGGAATTTATTAAAGTGTTATTGTAATAATCTTCCAATAAACATACAATTATGTACGCGCATGTACATACCCCTTCGGAGTATACAATGTAATGGGTGGGGTGCTACAAAATGGCAGGCTTTATATGATGAGTGAATGAGAAGAATTGAACCAATAGAAAAAGTACACGTAGCCACAATATTATTGTGGAGTTCGGATCAGTAAAAGTTCACTTCAATTACTGGGTGTGAGGCTTTACACTGTACGTGATATGTTGATAAATGTTTATCTTCGATTGTTTAATTTAGGAAATCATATGATAAATAATAAATAAAAAAATAAATCATACATATATGTTGCCCACTTTAAGTAATTTTCGATAATTCATCTTGTCAGGTGATACAATGAGTATATGCAGTGCCGGCTCTAGGATTTCGACTTGCTTTTCCCCCTCACAGACGAACATTTCTGCGTTAAATAGGTTAGGTTACCATTTTAGCTTGGGCACTGCACTGGACAAGAGAAGAAGACTGCTGGCGGCTTGGTACACACTGTCTCTATCAGGCGGCTGAACCCCTTTTTTGGACCATTTTTGGCTTAGGTTTGCACAATTGTAATAAGTTATCTATGCCTAGCCAGAGTCCAATTTTCCTTCTTTGTTATATTGCAACATTGTAGTCCCTAACTATATAAAAGTTACGTACAAAAATGTATAAGAGATAATTGACGCGCTGCATGCTTAAGGTCTAGCGCATAGTGCATAATGCTTAAGTCAGCAAATAATGAATGAGCAGAAATATCTCTAATTTATGCAAATATATATTGGTTGTGGTCGATGTAGAATTGTGACTTTGTAAATATAATTTACACTTATATGTAATTTATAAATCTATATTCGCGACAATTTCATTTGGAATATTTTACTATTATTATCGGTAATGAAATATATTATGAAATTATTAGTTTACAAATGCCCAATTTAGGCGGCGCGGCATTTAGCTCAAAAAGTAACAATCCGAATTTAAATTTTCGTTTTTAATGTGCGTATTGTTTCAACTTTAGAGATAGACTATTTTTTATTTTTGTCCCTTCTAATTTAACTTTTTTTAAAAATTTCTGTGGCAATTGCCAGAGTTTTGTAAACGTCTCGACTGCGTGGGCCGCGCGTATAATAATAAAATAATAAACATAATGCGAAATCATTTCCTTTAATATCACTCGCTACATTTTATAAATCTCGAGGTTGAACATTCAATGAAATTGTTTATGAATATCCAAGGGCTCCTTTGATAATTTGACTCCTTCGTTGATGTATTGAATAAACTTTCAATAAGCGGAAACCTGACAAGAACGAGAAAATGGCTTGACCCTTGACTATCCATATACGGCAGGTTTCACTAAAACTTGAAGAATGTATCACAATCTTTTTTTATTAACAAATTCTATACCATGCTCTTGTTTCGTTCTCGAATAATATATCAGGAACCAATAATGTTCTCGATATTATAATTCTTGGTGTGACATTTTTGTTTTAATATTGACAATTTCTAAATCGAATTTCGTCGTTTATTCAATGACATTTACTTGAATCTTGTAATTAATTGAAATTTTACCTATTCTATTTGTACAAATTATAACCGTTCACAAGAGTAAATACAATGGCTGAGGATGATAATATTAGTGATTATCATGAGAGTGTTACCCATGATGAACACGAGATGCAATCTGTGGCGGGAGAAACATCATACACAGCTTTTAAAAGTTTACTTCATCATTTGGGTGAATATCCCGGAGAGACAGGAGAAGTATCTAAGACGGAAGATACGAAACCGGCCAGCGAGAGTTCTGATGAGAATAATCCTGATGAAGAAAGTAGAAGACAAGCTAAGGAACTTTATGACCAGAAATGCCGTGCGCATAATCAATACGAATTGTTCAATTTAATGGAATGCATCACTAATTATGAAATGGGTATAAATAGAATATTAGTCATAAATTACATTTGAAACATGTTATTTCAGAATTGTAATAACCTTTTGCAATTCTAGATGAAGATATGTTTGAACGAATTACATTTCGCGAGAATGTGATTGTAAATCGACTAGAATTACACAGTTTAAGCGAGCAAATATTTTGTGAAACTATTCCAGTAGGGGGTTTGTGCATAGATATACAACGCGCTGAAGGATTACAACCCCAATCAAGATTACTGGAAGAGTACGAAGAAAAACTACTACGGTTGTTGGACGAAGAAGGCATTTGTCATCATGTCGAAAGTAAAGATGCCATGCCCAAACCTATTGTGGAAGAAGATAGTTTGGAAGAACAAAATAAGTATTCGTATTCGAAATTTCTAGTGCATGTTAGTTCGCAGATCGATGTAGGAGGAGACAATGGCGGATCGAGTATAACTTCCTGGGTTGATAGAAACTGTCACACTATCGAAGAATTGCGCAAAGAGTATATACGTACTAATATACTTATTGTTAGTCTAATTAATATCCATCTTGTTTAGATTTATCACAATTGAGGATACTTTGAATGAGAAATCGTTGTATACAGCAATGAAACATAATTGGTATTTCGTTAAACATACAGCATCCACTTCTTCAATATGTGATAAAAAGTTGTATAGTATGAGAAAAGCACGTGATTATATCTCTGAAGCTGCAAATTTTATTTTAATGCGATATCTAGCTATTAAACGATTTTTTGGATCTTTTGAATTATCTTGTTGTTATATCAATGGAGATCTGTGCAGAAATATTTATGTAATCATTCTTCCTCGTTTCCTTGCTGATATTTCCTATACCGATAATATATGCTTGAAATTTACATGTTTTAGGAATGTTCTGGTCCTGAATCATTAGAGTTATTTGAAAACAAATATGACTGCTGTCGAATACGCCGAACAATTCTTGAGGAATGTGGGTTGAAACATGTATGCCACGCTGTTCTTGCACTAAATGGTAAGATTCTTTTAAAATTTAAGTTTATTAAAATTAGTACCTAATATATGTGAAAACAGGATTAATATTAAAACAAGAATGGGAGGGCTGTCCATATGTACTTACATGTAATCCAAATATAGTCGTAACAAATGACAAACCCACTTGCTTGGATGAATTAACACTTAATGATTGTTGGACCAATGATATGCAATTATTCTCCTCATATTTGGATATGAAGGTATGTTTTTTTTTTTTCTTTTTTGAAACTCCTGGATTCAATTTCAACACAACTTATAAAATTCGAACACCTTGATTTCAGACGAAATCTCTCTTGGAAAATAAAACCTATGAGTATGACCATCCAGAATTACGTCAGCTGCTCGCTGATTATGTTACCCAAATATTGCTTCTAAGACCACCTGATATCAGAGAATTTACTTTTAAATATTTTGGCAAGTTTGTTACTACGCCTTTGCCACGAAACGACTACTTTGAGTAGAAGTAATCATAAGCTGAAACTGTAAAATTATCAATAATAACATAACAGTATGTGAAATATAAAATAAATTCTTAGTTTTAATTAGAATTGTAAAAGTAATCTGACTGTACAATCACGTAAATCTTAACGCTTTTTTTCAATATAACTACAACATTGTTCTTTAATATATTCTAATTTTGGAAGAAATATCAGTGTTTTCTCAGTTTTTATGCGGTTAAAAAATTGTGCCATATTTTCGCACAATACATACAAAGAACTATAAATATGTTGATGTCAATAAAACAACTCAATTTTGTAAGTATAAATTATCGTCATCACTGTAAAATGCCACAGAATTATAAATTCATTGTTTCGTGATATGAAATTAATGTTAACCAAACATAGTTATTAATGGTTGAGCTAAAAATATTCGCGTGCACTAGGTACACCCGTTTGCTTCACATAATCGAATATTTTGTAGACTAGAATGGACAACAAGCGATGCTATTATTAAATTAGAAAAATACTCTGGACCTGGACAATATGTAAAATCACAATGCGTGTGTGTTGTGTATTCATCACGATGTGCATATGTGCCTGTCAATAATGATCGAGAATGAATTTGTATAATTAGTGTCTCAAACGCACGTCAATGTGCAACGATTTTGAACACTCCCTAATGATTAAGATTTATATTTGAAAATAATGCAGGTGATTATTACACGTAATCGTTAAGATTTGCGATAGATATATTTTATATCCACTGTCAATCACATAATTCGTGTCCGATGCTGATCTGCGAACACTTCGAATCACAGGCGCAATCGCCCCCGCCGGCTTTGCCGTGCGCCGCTGAGAATTTACTATGAATGCTGAGCAGCGAGCCGTTCTCCATATCGTTCACCTCCTGATTGCGCGAGTTCAGCGTGGCGGTGCTGGTGCGCTGACGGCATGTGTACGGCACGTTCTCCTCCAGCGATGGTGAGCCTCGTCCCTACAAAACCCGAAACGGCAATAGTAGTAAGACTAATATAATTGGCAAGCAAGCAAGCGTCGATTTTGATGGGATTACCTGGGCGGTATAGGAAGCAAGGATTGTACGCACGTCTTGTTTACTGAAAGCGTAAAACTGGAATTGCGGAAATCGGAAATCGGGATTTGTGAATGGTAAAATATATCGATAAGGTTTACCTCCTCGCGTGTTGGTCCACAACAAGTGTTGAAGATACAATTCTCGTTGCTAGTCGTTTTAGGGCAGTCAAGAACACAATTGTCTGGGGTTTCACGCTCCTCACCGCTGTCGGTGTTATTATCATCGATGTCGATGAATTCTGGTTGAATGGTGGTGGAATGAATGCCTTCGTTGTGGAAGAATTCTTTCACTTTTTCGGCGATGCGCATGTATTCCGATAAGTTTCTACATCTAAATACAGAAACATGCTTTAGATTAGATATCATCGGTATTGACGAAGTATCGTTACTAAAGTGGTGCAATACTTGGCTTGCCTGGTGCCTGAAGTCATAGTGACATTTTTATTTTTAGGTAAGACTTGAAAATTCAATGCCATTGTGGCAAAATTTCAATATTATTGAACACATTGTTACCTTTGCAATACTGGATAATACCAGTTACGTCTATTATATGTAAAAATGGTCGCAAATATCGGTATTATCGAAATACGATAATACCGAGTGCATCGTAGATCTACTTCATCTTATTAAAATAAGGTTCAATTTACTTTAAACAATCTAATTCATGAATTGTCATTATCCTAAATATAATATAAGCATATTAAATAATAATAAATATTTAAAAAATAATAATGTTGACCTTACCTAATATGAGCGGAAGCAATAATTTTATCACCAGCCAACTGCCACACATGAAATTCATGAACAGCGAGCACACCATCAACTTTAGCCAGCAATCGTCCTTTGATGGCATCCACTTGGATGTGAGTCGGCACAGTCTGGAGCAGGATCAGCCCAGAATCACGTAGTAGAGGCCATACAGAATGCAAGATCAACATTACGAGAAGCACACTGAGTGCCGGATCGATATAGTACTTGAATGGCCAGTCCGTCTGCCAGAAGATCACGGCAGAGATGATGACGATCACAGAGCCGAGTGCATCGGATAGCACGTGCAAGAAAACACCACGCATATTCATCTGCGTCGCCGTCGATGGTTGTGCGTGCGAATGATTGTCATCATGACGACTTGGCTGGGGCGGTGGGCTCGGATAAGTTTCATCGTTCTCGTTGTCATCTGTCACCGCTAACTGGGTAAGGCGATTTCTGCTTGCTTTCAGGCGACCACCGTGGGAATGCCCATGACCACCGTGACTGTGGCCATGCGCTGAACCATGTTCTATGAAGTCATAGCGATATTTAAAATTCAAATGAAAAAGTTTACAATTAGACATAAGGTTCATCATTGTTGCACATGAAAATGGCTAAATTCTCCCGTCGCTTTCACGTACCAGCAAAAAGTCCTAATCCTATGAGGTTGATCACTAAACCGATCACACCGACGACGACGAGAAGCTCAGGATCGTGGATCGGTTCAATCTCGATGAACCGCTTGATGGCCTCCATCAGAATGGATAAGCACAAGGCTGCAAGGAAGACAGCGTTGACCAAGGCGCCCAAGACTTCCGCGCGTGCCCAGCCGAATGTGTTCTTCGACCACTTCTTTGGGGACATCTAAACAAATGAAATCAGATTCAAAAATTAGTCCACATTAAAAGCTTCTCTTACTGTAAGTGGTGTTTACTTACTTTCACAGACATATATGCTATAACTAAAGCTAACACATCACTGAGCATGTGAAAACTGTCGGCAACCAATGCCATCGAGTTCGTCACGTACCCGACGACAATCTCGACAAAGAAGAACATCGTGGTCAGCCACAGCATCGACAGCAGCCGGCACTTCTTACCAAATTTACCCATAGTTGCAGCGCAACCTGAAACGTAAATATTACATAAATTAGCTAATAATTTCATGCCAAAGCGAGAGCAGTGCGATGTCGATAACGCAATTTCATGTAGACACACAATTATTCTGTCTCCCCATGTGCGCCTTATCAATGTCATACTTGTGCATGAGCCTATTTTTATATGGCAGCATAATACTGAGTCAACATACACATAATCACATTCTATTGAATCAAATTGTCTATCCAAATGAACACTGAATGTTGAAACCAAAACCCAGTGTGTGGAGAAAAGTACAAAACAATAAAATTTAATTTCAAGTCAGCTCGCAATGAGGAAACCGTTGCTCTTCTTGCATTATTTACTAAAAAAGCGTTTAACATTCAAGACCCGCTGCAGTTCGTTTGCAAATGCTCTGCCAGGACAAAACTTGCCCGAACAACTTTGCTTTCGCAATTTTGTCATTTTACAGCATTCTTCGCTGTCCATGATTTTACGCCAGTCTCGTGCGTAATATTAAACAATTTTTTAGAGCATTATTTTCTGAAGTGAGCATTTTAAATCTGAAACCGTGCTGGTTCATAAACAAAATGTACATATCCAACAAACGTATTTGTTATCGTTGAATTGAATGGAATTATAATGAATTTAATTCATAGGAAGCGTGTAGTTGGGTTAAATTATCACTATTAAAATAACAATGGTTCAATTATCTTTTATATTTCGGAGTTGATGGAATACACATATATCAACTTTACTGTACAATGTGTTTTTTTTTTTGTTTGCACTTTTAATTTAATTTTGATATTATTTGACTTAACTCAATTGTCAGTAAACCGGACTATGTAATAAGGTAATGTCCTTTATTATGAGATAATCAGGGAGAAGATTCTTGATAATCAAACATTTACTGCACCGCAATAAAAATGTAATAATTGTTTTAAAAGTTTACAAAGAAATAGATTTGTATAATGACAAAATGATTTTCAATCTGTAAATTATTTTAATTTTAATAAGAATAACAAAAAAAAAAAAACGTTTCGTCATTCGGTTTTATAAACGCCATTAAAATTAAAAATAGAGTAACTAGTTGATTTTAAGTTTTTACGAGGTTTATAGGAAACGTTAAGATTGTGTAAATTTGACATTCAGAAGATTGCATATTGGCATGTTATTTAATTAGCTGATCAAATGGTGAATGACGTATACAAAATCCTTAGTTTTTCTTTTTCTTAAATAACAATTTTTTACTACTTTTTTGATATTACATAAAAATAATATGCAGATAAAACTGAATGAAACCGTATTTCATAAAAACATTAAAGCATCCTTGCTTTGTTGCAGGTTAGTAAACAAATCAATGTTGTCTGATAATCAATTGCACTGATTGCAAAACATTTTTATCGTTTTCTAAATAGATAAAATAAAATAAATCTCGAAAATATTCCATCATAATATTACGAATAATTATTCATAACATTTAATAAACATATTAATAATACTAATACCAATCATACTAAAGAGCTTAATCGGATGTATCACATTCCACTGACAGTATAACATGTTAATTTATATTTGTCAGGCTTTCAATCATGTATAAATTACATAAAAAAACAATTTCCATTTTCACTTGATATTGACATCGAGATAATCAAGTCCGCGCTTAAAAAGAAATGTGAAAGTGTCGCATTTCCACGATGCGCATATTTTTTGACGACACTATGCAATTACATTTTGCCATACTTATAAATCAAGTCTTTACGAACGCGTAGAACCCTGTGAATTCCAGAAACGACGCAAATGTATCTGCGGGCATGACCGCATCGTTTCAGGGAATATTGCACACGAAAATAAATTAAAGCCTAGATGAGTCATGTTGGGCGCAATATAGCGATATTAAATTGTCTACAATGTATGCTTTTTTTGCAACCGAATTGATTACACTAGTGATTGTCATTAGCGTAATGTAAATATAAAGGCAGCGGGAATCTCGAAACAACGCGTCAATTGCACATGGAATACATACGCTACAATACATACAATGAATACGCCACAAATGTGGTTCAAGTTCAGCGTTTCGACGAATAACCAATTCGGCAGTTGCAAGGCTGAATTGTCTAATGTAGCTTGTATAAAACTGTCCGTCATGTATGCATTCTTATGTCACAACTCTTCCGAAACGATTACACCATGCGAACACGATGTAAATAGACGGGTACTAGTCAGAATTTTCAAATTTCCGAACGCGTACAGGGAATATCAACGCAATTATGAAATGGAATTTCTGATCAGTGTGTCAATGCCTCTAACTTCATGTCACGGTTAATGTTTTACCTTACTGAACACGATTGGAATCATTTTAGTTCTGTAACCTTCATGTTAGTTAAAAAGTATTGAAAACTGTAATTGTTTTCAGAACAAGTTAGTTTTTGAAGTAAGACTTTTATACGCGCGCTTAACTTGAGGAGAAATCAGATTGATACGAGCCGAATTTACGCTGCATAGCTCAGAAACTAACAATGCGATTTTAACGTTTCTTTGTCTTATGATCAAAGGCTGGGCACGTTGGAAAGATTCCTAATAACACAAGAAGATCTGATCGCTATCATTTAGATTGTAATCCGAAGTGTTATTGGCTAGATATCATTTGAATTGTGTTTATTCTCTAATAGTTTGTTGGGGTTCCATAGCTACTCTGCATTTTCGTGACTGTTTTATGGGGTTTTATGTATTATGCCGATTACACCAAAGCTTGCTCACGTTGCATACTACATTTACTATTTTATTTCTTCTGTTTGACGCGACTCAACCATTGTCATGAATGACAATAAAACAATAAAGCTAATACGAAATCAAAAAGGTTATCAGGATGTTTATGATTTTTCAGAACTCTTGATGTGGAACATTCATTAAAGTTTTAATTGTTTATTTCATATACATAACTTTTTGATTTCGTATTATCTTACCTCCACCATTACAATAAGTTCGTCTATTACGAGTTACCATAACAGAAGGATTGTTCACAGTGTCAGAAGACAATGATAATAGACAAATTTTGATTGTATTGTGTAATTTAAACATAAATGTGGGATCCGCAACAGGTGGAAATTTATCAAATGTCTCAAATATGGTAACTTCTAGTCTCAATTCCAAAACATTAATCAACATCTTAGACGGGGGTCACCGCTGGGGCATATAGCCACTACTTTATTTATTTATAGACCACCAATATAGAACGAAGGTCAGCGATGAAGAAAATTTAAAAAAAAAGGAATTCTACCATCAAAAACTTGGATGATATCTTGCCTGAGATCAGTATAATGCTTCTTCCGAGGAAGAAAAGTTGAAAACTCAGAAAGTTAACGTTAAATAATGTAAGCTATCCTATGAACTTGTTTATATGCTTACAAAAAATTTGTAAGTACATGGCACAAATACAATCGATTATAAATTGCAAAAAATCATCCGTATTCAACAAAAATTTGTTACCAGACAAAAATACAAATGGAGTGGTGTATTTTATTCGAGAAGAACACGGATAATCTGAGATCGAAAGAATATATAAAGATATATCTTTATATATTCCATTTTATACCCTCGTTTGTAATATAAAGTGAATTGAAATTTCAATTGAATAGTGTGCAATGTGATGAAGTTGAATCTTCCACACAAAGAAAAAAAGCTTTCTTGAACAACCTCTTCAGCAAGTTTAATATTCTGTCAGGTCCTGCTATATAATGAACTTATCTCCGATTATATTTTGATTGAGAAATGCTGTACATTGCTCTCGGATTTTCATTCACACACCCGTAGTTCTAGGCAAATTGCCCAACGAATGCGGAAATGTTTACAGTAGTGCACTGCTGTGCTGTCATGATATTTTAATTTGTCTCGTTTCAAAACATATCCTTAATTTGTGTTGTTTCAATTTTTGATGCACAGATCCTTTTCGACAATAACCAAAATTAAGCAAAAAAGAAGATCTTTACGTAACGACTATTACTGTCTTAGAAACTATATATTTTCTCTGATTGTTGCCACTGTGGAACCAGAAAATACGGTTGCTTCAAATTTGATATCAAACATACCGAAACCAGAAAATTAAAGAAAATCATTATTATTTTCAGACATTACAATCGTAGAAATGGTGTACAAGTCACATGGAATGCTCATTTCTCATTCGTATGACTTGCAATTGCAATTTGTCAGACGCGTGAGAAATTGGCACTTTCCACGCACGTTGAACACAATAATATTATATTGTTAAACATTTTCCTTTGATTCGTTCAATTCTGAAATGTAGAAATCATTTCCACACTAACAGTACTCAATATAATTAACAAACAACTCTGTACAATATGTATCCCTATCGCACTATTTGTTTTGTCATTTTGTATCATCCAAGCATGATCTAATTATTGAGGACATGCCTAGCATAAATACGATGCTCACAGATGTGATGCTTATCGGCCGCTATTATTGTGCAATCATTCGCAGATCGCGACTTGTGTTTGATTCCAGCCAATCATCAATCGTAATTTCTGCGCACGGCACGTCAATTCGGGCGAGTGCGCGATACGTGCCGAGATGCAATGGTTTTTGCTAGGCACTATTATTCATGCATATTTATGTTTTTTGATAGGCTGTTTTCCAATTCGTGGCAAGGCGCCCTGTGGTGCGGAATTGTCGCGTAATCAAGCGCGTGCATGGAGAGCTTTCGTTCGCACATGCAGGCGGGCGAACGTGCAACATTTCTTTGCACACGCCGCTACAGTAATTGGAATAAATAACATCGCATTAATTAAAACACTGCCAACGATTTCGTGAGGCGCGAACGTGTGTTGACGATACGCTATGTGATTTTACCACAAGTATATGTAAACTAACCTGTAAGACGAGATAACATATTTTTATTGCTCAGATTTGTTTTTATTACTTGAGTCTTTCATTGTTCTTTTTTCTGGGGTATATGAAAATTCAATTTTGAGTACATTTAGTTATATAAAATTCTATTAATCTCGTAACAAATTGGTGACCAATATAAAGATTGGTTGATAAAAAAAACCGCATATGCTGTAAGTTGCGAAAAATGCAGAGGGCTCGTTCCCTTCGAAGAGCAGATTTGACAAACGTCCCAAACAGGAGATTTCAAATTTTGAGAATGTAAATAATTAAAAAAAAATGTTAGAACCGTTGGGATTATATTATCTAATGGGCTGGATATAACTCGCGGGCCGCGGGTGCAGGAATTATCTATGCGTACGCATGTCAAGGATACCCGATAATTCTGGGTTGCTCGGTTTTCTGCCTTGTCAGTCGGATTAAAGCTGGCTTTTAATTTTCCGGGTTTAACTCAGATTCTCGTAAAAGTTTCGGTTTTAAAACCAGAAGCAGCTGATCTTGAAAGTATCTGGTTCCGATACCAACATCAACACGGTTGCGCCTCTCTACTAACTAGTTGATACTGAGTTCTGTTACTAAAACCGAAATCGACGCGAGTGCGCCTCACTACTAGACATGTCAGACGATGATGAAATATCGATATTTGTCGAAATGGATATTTTTAATTTTTCGATATATCGATATTGAAATATCATCTTGAAATTATCGATATTATCAATATCTTTCAAATCGAAATTCTACCTTAACTCCATCTCAAATAACTTTGATAACTTTTCCGGACTATTATAGTTTATAGTATTATAGTATCTCGGACGCATATTGCGCTAGATTGCACTATTTGTAATCTAGCCATAGTGACTTTTTAAATTGGTGTACTGCTTGTGAGAGAAAGTACAATAATAATTTCGGTATCGGCAAATTTCGGCGTTCTTAAAAACTACATATTCAAGCATGGAATTACGATAAATCGATATTTAAAGTAATATCAATAAGTATATAAATTACACATATACTTTAATGGCAGCGATCTGTCAGTCTTTCCGTCAAATATAGGAGTTATAAAAGCACATGAAAATATTAATATTTTGGTTTTAATTGTGTTGCAAAAATTGTAAAAGTGTTAACCTTACGATCCAGACAATAACTACAATAAATAACTTCTGGCCCTGTGAGTATTTTTCGAATTCATTCTTAAACAATGTGTGTAATGTTTTGATATGTTTACATCATGAAAACAAAAGGCAATGGCATGTCAGAGCAATATCGAAATTTTCAATACCAATATATCGATTTTAT